>JAUZST010003161.1:0-17391 GCA_034779995.1 Parotocinclus haroldoi
TCGTTTCACTGTTTACTGTATTGTATATGGTTGAAATGACAATAAAGACTACTTGACTTGACTTGACTTGACTTGAAATTACATAAACGAGTTGTAAAGCAGACCAAGTACTCCTGACTGGAAGCGACTAGCATGCAACCAGGAATACTGTATGCTCTGGGTAGAACTGTGGCCATTTTAGTCGTTAGCTATTTGATATAAACATAAAATTGGCAGTAGGTATTATCACTGATTATCCAGTCAAAAAAAAAAAACAGCCAATACAAATATAATACTTTTGGCCTGGATTGGTTTTGTTATTACCACTATTACCTGACAAAGGTATTTCAGAACGGGAAAATTACTAGTAGAGCACAAACTGAAAAAGAAGAGACATTACCAGAAGGAAAATGGTGAATGCCTATAAGTGTGGTAAATATCACTGAGCGTTTCACCGTTATTATAGTTCTGCACACCCACCTAATGGCTATAATAGATGACAATCTGTTTCCGCAAAGTGAAAATATCATTGTTCATCAACATTTAAAAAGAGACATTCAGAACGAAAACAACTAATGTGAAACACATGGTTTGATCTTAATATATTCGGTTAAACGTTCACGCTCTCAGATTTGATCAGAGGTACGGTTTGCTAACAAGACCACTGTCACATTAAGCCATTAGATATTGTTCTTGTGTCACACAAAATACAGAGAGCATTTGTTTCTATATTCAGATGAGTGTGGTGCATTTTGTCCTTCTAAATGGGCCACAGGTACTTGAGCGAGTTCAAAGGTATTTCAGCAGCATCCAGAGAGGCCATTGTGTACCAGCTTTTCAGAGGAGTTGACTCACATTCCACTCCAGCTCTCTGATGCTAAAACGCTGAGATGCCTGCAGCATCTGAAATGTGTAATATTCACCAAAGAGCAAAGGAATCACTTTAAAAACCAAGTTTAATCTATTTTAACCAAGCCTAAGTGTTGTTCAGTTAAAGAGACTCAAGCAGGGTTAACACAGGCCTGATTTGAAAACTCTCCACATTCTTCTCCTCACAAAAGAGGTTTCCCTGTTATTATCGTGTATAGTGTTGTCATTTCTCTGCAAATCTGTTTATATTTAGTGAAAGTCAGCTAATTGGAGCGTGTCATAAAATGCCAAAATAAGATTTTTCATTGGGAAAAGAAAAATCAATCATAAAAGTCATCACTGTTATTGGTGTGCGACTGTGGACGTAGGGCCAATTCAATGTCAGAATTAGTGTCATCCGAATCACCCCAAAAAGCTGAGAAGAAAAAGAAATGGTACACAATTAATGACACATTTTTAACAATGATAATGAAGAAGCATTGTATTAGCATTATTAAGAAAAAACATTTATTAGAGATGCAGGTGTGATATATGAACAAGTTTTAACATCTAGCTCCAATAATCCAATATCTTGATACTTAATAATAATCTTAATAATCTATTATCTATTCAAATTATTACTGGGTTATAATGTATGAGGTATACCTTGTTTATCATACACCTCTGAACATCTTGTTTGGTCATGCAATTACGATAGGTGGCACGTATTTACAATAAAATAACTAAGCACTATAGCAATATTACTAAAAACAAAGGTGCTTTATAAGGAAATAATAGAAATACAGATGTTAAGTACACATTGTTTGGTACTATATTCTGGTACAGCTACTACATAATGTACAGCAAAATATCAACCTATATGTAAATAACACAGTAATGGTGTTTTTAGTAATAAACAATACTCATAAACAGAGGTAATCATAGAAACGCTGCAGTAACTGTGTGCTTTAATGTAACTGTGTCAATTACTATCAGGATGCTCTCCTTGATAGCTGCTAAAAATGGTTTTTTTTGCCTTACCTTTGGATTGCACAGCTGTGAAAGACTGGGTTTTTTTCTTAGGGTCCTTCCTGCAACAAATTATGATTAAAAATAACAATTTAATTCAACAATTTAAAAACTTTCATTATAACATGGTATCAAAAAGCTATTTTAATCAGCCAATAGAAAGCTGACAACAAATTTTTTTTAAATGTACCACACAGCAATCGAATATCCAAATCACTTATTATCTTAAATAGTACTGTATATAATTATAAAGTCTTTCACTGGAAAGCTTACGAGATAAAAAAAACCTTGGGAGAATGAAAGATCAAAAAGAAGATTATAGAAATAGTTTAAATACACAGAAGTAAAAATTAGGGGAGAGCACATTTAAAGAAAATATAATAAATAAATACTACAAAGAGTATAATAAAATGGATAATATAATACTGTATACTATAAAAACACAGAGTACCAGACAATTGTGTATATCAGCATTATTTGTGAATGAAATGCAACTGATTCTCCGTGTGTATGTTTTTATAACTCGGTGATCTAGGACTTCCTGTTTATTAAGGATTTTCAGTTCTGTCAAATGATTCAAACATTTAATGAATCACAGAATCACACAGTGTACTATTAACTGTGCTCAGAAGACAACATACACTAACAGAATGTACTTATTACATTTTAATAACTTGTTCACATTATATTAAAAATGTAAAAAAAAAAATTCTGCTTCGGAATTTCATTCCGAATTCTCTGACTGGGCTACTAAGACAACACAATCAAAACAGAAAAATCCTGTATCAGACAAATCATACAGAGATGTTTGTAATGACCAAAGCTGCATAATGCAATGTGCCATAATGTGCCAAATCGTTTATGACCTTCACAAACTCTGTTCTCTATAGACTAATAGTGCTAATAGTGCTGTAATGGTGAATGTAGGGAATGGTAATTAGTCAGACACAGGCCCATAAGTAATAGGCCCTAATAAGTTCAAGCAGCAAAAATGTAATTAACAGCATTAAAAATACTAGAGTTAATATTATTACATTAACATATCATTAACAGCTCAGACATAAATACAGGGTGACCCACAGGTCATCCAACAACAGGAATAAAATAAGACACAAATGTGCTGACGGTCATAAATCAGGTAATGCCAATGACACATCAATAGCTGCACATCTGAAATGCCATTTATTTTGCCCCAAAGCACAAAGAGGATGTCAGTTAGAGAGGTAATTTTTTCCAACAATTACAGGTGGTATTTTGGAGGTACAAAGGTTTCATATCTACAATAAAATGTCACCCCATGGCTACTTTGTTATTCGTACGTCAGAAGAAAGTCAGTAGATGATACAGTGTTGAATGATCTGATAAGACAACCCCCCCCCCATATTATGATAGAGGATTTGACCCATAGAGCTGGGTCAGGGGGTTATGCTCCACGATGACGATGTTACAGAATATGCACCCCAAATACACACATCATTTTGATCAGTGGTTTTGGGAGGGGCTACTGTTTTGTAGGGAATGTGTGTGTCTATCTTTCATTTTCATATTGCAATACATTGAACTGATACAATCTTACAAAAGTACATTCCAAGCAAATGTTGGTTATGGGCCTTGCCGTGGCAATTCTAGATCATTCTACCTGAATGCAGGGTCTAGATGTACCATTTACCTAACCAGGTTGTAGCAAACAGTCTGATAAGTACTGTTACTTGTATCATTTGAGTTTTCTGTCACGGACTTTATGATCCGGCCGATATAAAAATCTCAACTGGTGGTTTGCACGCATAACTATAGAACGAAGTTCCATATTGCACTGAATTTGATTCACATTTTGCAAGTTCAATACACACAGCAAATCAAAACTAAGCTAACCTCTCTTAATATTTATACTTATTACGCAGATGGCAAATTCACAAAGTATTCTAGGCTCATAATGCACGTAGTATTTTGTTAACATCATTGGTTACAGCCCATAGAGATAAGAGTGAATTCCTTACAATCACATAAACTGCAGCAAGTTTAGAGAGCCCACCCCCCCAAGGTGAGACAGATGATGAAAATCCCCTGCCACCCTTACCCAGTTCTCTGATGAACTGGCACAGCATTCAGGTTACATTCTTGCCTGTGATGTGAATTGCAGGATAGGCTCGGACTAGGATAAATATAATCATTACTGTAAACAAAGCTGATAAACATGGTGTTGAGAAACAACTAATAATGCTGGTACAATGGGAGCAACATCCTAACAAGTCCAAATGTATTGCACTGTAACAAGGGAATACAACTTCATATTGAAATTATGTTTTCAATCATATACGATCGCATATACCACAAATTTCTGATGAATCTAAACAATACAGATACATTTCGGAAACATGACCAATCCGGAGTGCTGCCATTTCTCTGCTAAGGCCATTTGCAAATGAGCTGAGTGACCAAATAAACTTCCTTGACTCCTTTTCTAATTGTGCTGAAGCACCTTGTCAAGGTCCTCTTTATTCATAAGTGTTCTGAGTGGAGGGTTGCTGGGTTCCCATAGCATCAGTGATATCGCCATGCAAATGAGTGACCCCTGGCAAGCCTTTGATCTGATGCAATGCATATGCAAGAACCCAAGCTACTTTTCATACAGGCTTCCTCTTCAATTTCCATCAGCACAAGGTCTATTCAGGGTCTAACAATGTCGTCTTCGTGTTCATATTTATCTGCGTCCTCTGGGTTATCATATATCCCTATTGTTTGTTGCGTTTTCTCTTTTGCAGAGAAATGAAGATCTTACAAAGTCATTTTCCGTAACCTCTGCAGGGCTACAGACTGGTCATTTGCATCAACCCACGTTCGTGTGTGGGATGATACGACACAGCCAATCTTAATTACCCATGTTCAATCTTGTTGAATTTGCGCGTTGGTATCCAACTAGATTAACGTCTCTGTTAGCTGAGTACAGTACCTACATAATCATGTACACATTAACAACTAGTTACCAAAGCAGATTAACGTAAATTACGCTTCTCCCAGGACAAACTAAATATGGTGTCCATGTTAAAATGAAGCTAAATCAGACACAACGGATTACTATATGATACATTCACTGTCAGGATACACATTCCATAGTTAAGCATGGAACTTTTAAGCAAAATAAACGCATCCTGAACCAGCTTAAACAGCTATCAGATTCCCCCTGAATATCTAATCCTGTTAACATGTTCAGCACTTTTATGCAAAGTGCGTCTATATAATAGTATAATAATACTATTGATATGGTAACCACACAGATTTAGACTGCGAGTCGCACAGAAATCATACATGTTTGTTGTACCCATTATCAAATCACTGCTTAGAATTTTAAATAAACCAAATAACATAAAGCCAATATCTAGAAGAGTTTCAAGACAAATGATATACAGGCATTACATTTCTTGCCATGATTCTGCAAGCATAAGTATCTTTTTAACTGCACCACTCTTCCTCCACCATGCATAACCATGAATCCATATTTTAGAAGATTATATTGTACTATTCTATATAACTTGCGCTCCATGGGATAGCTCCATCAGATATTGCTCTTCAGACATGGATGGATCTGATTTCAAGACAAGATTACCATAGAGAGCTGTGAATGCTGCTGACCCCGCCGATGTAATATTTCATTTCCATAAACATTTATGCCAGTTCATCTTGTGCTGAGGTTCCCTTAATTGAGGCAACAAATCTGAATATGGAAGACTGAACTGGCAACTGTTGGTGGCTGAGTCTCATGCACAGAGGTGACTGTAATGTGTAAAATGATGCAAATTACCACTTTGACGGAAACCTCCACCACTGTGCTTGAGTATTTTTTCATCCTCTCTGCACCTTGTTTTGGCCACTAGAACATATTTGCAATGCTGGATGCAGAGTGCCCTGGTTCATTTCCATCCAAACATTTGATACATTAATATACGGGATGTGTGGGTTGCTGTTACGAATTTGAACTGCAAATAAAAAACAAGCCTGGCAAGCTGAATTTACGGTAGTGCACGCAAACAGATTGCACATATTAGAGTACCACAGGTAACATCTGGGCAGTCATTTTTACAATACCATCTCATATGTTTATAGCTGTGTGATTACCCATAATGAAAGGGTCTTTGAGATGAATCCATTTCTCTGTTCTGGCATTATTTTTGAAAATACTCAATAGTCCCTGAACTATTACACGCCATTGATTGTGCCAAAGAATATCTAGCTTAGGAAACCAGTTACGGGACAGTGAAATCCAATAAAACATGCACAAATACTAAAACCAAGCAAGGTTTTAAAAAATAAATAAAACCATATAATTAACACACTAACATTGAATGCAACTAACTGATAAGAAATATTTGTATTTTAATAGACAGGTCAAGAATCTTTCCAAACGGACAATTATATATTGTTATTAGTCCCTTGTGGTTAAGGACAGTTCCGGCTTATTTACCTGGCACTAAAATAAAAAATAAATAAATAAATCCACCGCCCACACAGAAATGCTAATAGCACATACACTCTGGAACAATGTTTTTGTAAGGGTGCGAAAATGATGGAGCAGCGCCATGCTCACCTCCTCCTACACTCATCCCAGCACTGACCTCCAACATGGCTGATTTAGGATTGATTAGACCTCTGCAGTGCTTACCGATGGGGAGCCTCACAATGAGGTAATGACAGAAAAGAGTACCAGCAGCGACCTCTACAGACAAGAGCTCGGCACCGACGCACGCAAGCCGAATAGCCTAAGTAGGACTGCTCTCTACTGCCCGAGCTCGAGAACTACAGAAAAAGAGGGGCTGCTTACTAGTCTTGCGTACAACAGCCCTGAGCCCACAGAGCTGGCTTGGTCAGTGAAATGAAAGATGTGGACAAAAATAACATTGTGATTAGATTATAGCGAATCAAAGTCTGATGTGTAACAAATTAAGACTGACCAGCGTTCATAAATATTTTTTTTAATAATGCATTCTGATATATTAAAAATGTATCGGGAAACCACATGGAACACGCTGAAAAATAAATTGGTGCTTATTTGTGTTCTGTGTATTTCAGACGTTGACAATATCAGTCCAGGAAACGCTAATACTGCATAGCAAAAGCAGTAAACCATACTATATTAAATATATTTGAAATTAAATTATTGTTATTTATATATTAAATAACGCTGAATCTATTTCTAATATGCAATAACTTTAAATTCTTTTTGATTACAAAGTTTTATTACTCGTCATATTATTGTATTATGTTAAATTATTCACAATCTTTGTACTATTATTGATTTCATTTATTATATTCTTAAAATATGTTCTCTCTCTGTTATATTTAGCATCTGTTTATTTTAACTTTCTTACTATAAACTCAGTAATAAGATAACGGTTTAATTCCTATAACAGCTAAGATGCCCAAGGAGGTTGGATTTCGTTTCGAGTTTCCCAAGGTTTCTTCCATAACATTTCAGGTGTATTTCCTTTCCACTGCTGCCTTAGACTTGCTCGTTTAGGGATGTGGGCCTAGATAGTTTTATAGCTGGCAATGATCCACGGTAAAAAAAAAATGAGCTGTAGAAATAAATTTTTACTGAACTTGATTTCAGCACAGTACTAGTCAAGTCCTTATCTCTCTGGTATGAATTCTCAGGTTATTTTGTTCTGAGTGTACCAAACAATGCCAAAACGGCATTTCACATAGTACAGCTTTATACTGTCACTAAATGGGGCAGAAATTAAAAATAAAAGAAACCCATTAAAACAATGTGGTCGGGACGCAATTTAGAGCCTGAATAATGGAAGAGTGTGAAAAATAATGAAATGGCATTACTTTAAACAGACCGAGCAGTGCAGAAAGACGAGAGTGAACCCAACAGGCTCTAAATGCTAAATGCTGTCACAAATAGATCCTTCACGTTCAGCACGCACATCAACTATATACTTACTCAGAAATGTCTAGCTGTTAGGTCATAAGTATGTATTTCAGCGTATCCTTTATTTTCTTTGCTACCCCACAGATCTCTCTGTGTTGAAACTGTACACACCTATGCAGGGGGCACGGAAATACTAAGGCTAAAACCTCAACGCTATCAGTTTTCTCTCTAAATGTTTGAACAACTGCAATAGCTTGTAAAAAAAATAATTACGCAAAATAAGTGTTGTGGTGCTCAGACCCTCAGCGCATGCCTACAGTAGAAGAGCACACACACAAGAGCAGAAGGGCAAGATGAAGCTGTGGCATGCACCCTAAACAAAGGATGGGAACAAGTGGTCTTTACATGGAGTGTGGCTGCTTATTCCAACTCGCTCCCTTCAGCATCGAGTCTTTCATCTGCACTCGAGAACAAAGAATTGTCGCTTCAGGCACCACAATGCCAGCGAAAGAATTAGAAAAGCCTGTCCCTAATAAACTGTAGCTGATCTGTTTGCTTTGCCTCATTAATAAACCAGGACTAAAATCAATACCGTGGTCCAGTAAAGTATTGCAGCAGGTTTGCACGGCTGGGAGACAGCATGGAAAATAAAGTGCAATATGAAAAGACCCCAATTCTTTCCGCTACAATAATAGTAAAATAAGTACTTATAAATGTGTTAAGAGTATCTCTTGCATCTTGCATGGACTGCATGCATTTAATCTGGAAAGCTTATTAAAGGCGAGTCATTGCTATGCAAAGAAGCGCCGGGCGCTTTTCTCTGCTCCTTTCAGCCGAGTGCAGTGTTTGGCCAATAGGCCTGGCCCCCCGCCTCCCATTGGGCATTCATAACATGCAACATTTGCACAATGTATCTCACAAAGCCTGCTGAATAGGGGGCCTTAATACTCATGTAAACAACTGCAAACCAATTACTTAATGAATCGGCCCCACACATAATGAGAAGAGGCACAAAAGCCCATAAATGCATTTTTTGCACTGAAGCCCCTGCTTTAAACTCCAATCCCTCAGCTGTAGCGTCGGCTTAACTGCCACATCGTAATTATGGCTAAGACAACAGAGTGGGGGGGATTTTTTTTTTTTTTTTTTGTGCCCAGCCACCATGTCTTTTGATGTAGCTCATCAGCTCAGTAACCAAATAACAGCAATAAGTGTGATGGAGAAAAGAGAGAGAAAGAAAGAGAGAGACAGAGAGGGAGAGAGACAGAGAGAGAGAGAGAGAGAGAGAGAGAGAGAGAGTGTGCGTGAGAGCGAGATAAGTCCATGCTCTGTAGTGTTCGAGTGTAGGGCGCTATAATAATGCAATAAAGCACAAGAAATTGCAATGGTAAGAATCATTCATACGCTGGAGGAAAATGGCAGCGTTCTACAGAGAGCAGCGAAAATAACTTAAGACTTTCTAAATTGCAACTTCATATGGTGTGATTTAAAGCCAAATCGAAACAAAGCATTGTAACTTCCTGACGGCAACACCAATTCTGATGTGCGTGTATATATATGAAGGTGTGTGTGTGTGTGTGTGTGTGTGTTGCCAAACACATTCTGTGACTTTGAGTCGGGAGGTGGGGGGTTATGATCTGAAAGCAACTCGCCCTGGAGATGGCTCATGTTTATTAATGCCGCCATTCATTGGGCAGGCCATGGCATCCATCAGAGAGCTCTGATAGAGTGTGGCCATTATGCCCTCCCTTGGCTAATAGTCTATGCTGGCCAAGAGAGAGAGGGAGAGAGAGAGAACAAGCAGAGAGAAGGAGTGGGTCAGAACAAAAAAAAAAGCAGTTCTGAGGAGGGAATGGGACAGATTGGCCTAGCAGACTTCTGGCCCTTGTGTTGGCATGGTGCGCTCGTAATCACACAAAATCAAAGACGATTACTCCTCATAATGTTTGCCCACTCATTACCTGCCCTAATACAAGCATACTGAAGAGGCACATCCGAAGCGAGATGCTGTGTCTATGCATTTCTTAGGTGATTGCACATAGATTTATTGACGTGAAACCAAAGGACTCACTTGAGCTCATCTGTGATTTAAAGAGCTGATTTATAATTTACGATACGCATCATGGAAAGAATCAGCACCGCTATGGTTTCTTACCGCACACCTTGCCTTTCGCTGGACTGCGTATTCTTCACGTCAGATAAACCTTTAAGCAAAAACGAAAAAATCATTTGTTACAAGTCAATTACAAAAAAACCTATTCATTAATGTAAAACAATTCATAGGTTCTTTATAGCATGCAATCTCTTAACATGCTAGCGTCCATGAACGCGACAGTGTGTATTTGCATAAACATACAAATGAGCTGTCAGCCATGAGAGCACTACTCAGTCAGTTACCTGACTGCTCCAAGTCAGAGTCGTTGTCCTCTTTCTCTGTGGTGCTCCACTGTTTTTCTTGTGTGACTGATTGTTTGAGCAGCTGATATGCTTTCGTCTCTGAAGACAAAAGAGAAAAACAAGCACAATTACCAAATATTTGCAACGGACCTTGGTTCAAACTTTACACAGCCTTCAATGTTTAGCAAAGCAACAAGTCTTTGAGAGCTCTGATGAAGAAAGAAAAGGAGATGGAAATTAAAGGTCGAACATTGAGCTTGTGATTTAATGCAAACACGCAGACAACTGTCACCATGCAACGACAAGCACACCCTGCTTTTGTGTGATTTCAAACTCTGTCAGACATTTAGTGCACTCAGACTGTCCTTCAGCTAAAACTTTAAATCAAACCTATGATGGCAGAACTCAGGGAAGCACTGAGCCTACTGGAAATTAATATTGGAGGCAACATATTTGTTTTTGTACTCTTGTACTGTTGCTGATACAATAAATGGAAAAAAAATGCACAAGAAATTATGACAATTCGATTCCATCCTTGCCATGCAAACCCATCCAAAACTGTCACATTTCAACTTTTTTATTTCTTGCAACATGACTACTAATGATCATTTAAACCACTCTGATACAAAGTTGGTTACTCGTTATAAAAAGTCTACCTCGTTATCTCACCTACCTCTGTTCCATGGATACTTAAGAGGCGTGTTTGGCGACTTAATGACTACAAAAAACTAGACAGCGAAAAATGCTGTATGAATAACTTTGGTTGTAGAGTGGGTGACCATGATGAAATGAGATGATTATACACGGCTCACATTAATTAGGCGACATTTCATTTAAAAATTCAAATTACATATCCCCATATGTACATATAGATGAAGCAGTGTATCTGTTGTGTCTCATGGCATGCTTCTCACAGCTTGGGACAAGCATTTATACCTTTTTCCATTCCTGTTTGGATAGAAGATCATGATTCAGATTGCTACTTCTACCTGACCAATATAAATGGTATGAAAACAATTATAAACATGCTGCTAAATATCCTAATTTACCTTCTTATATGAGTATTTCAGAGTCAGAACATATCTTAAAATAAGACACAGACTGATCATGAGTGTTGTGATGAAAAAGTTGACCACAGAGAACAATATGACACTTGCACATTTTCAAGTTTGTTTGTTTACGTGTAAGTGTAAAAACCTTATTCCTGAATAACTGATCACTCTAATACCATGTCAGATGAAATCACTGTAAAAAGTAATAGAATGCCCTCCTTTAGTTAGTAAGACAACACACACACAAAAATATGCTTCCCCATTTTCTTTTATGTATTTACTTAAAACCATTAGATTTACATAGCTTCTATAAGAGGGAAAATTTGAAAACTAGAATTTAAAACACTTTTCTGTATACTTCATACAAGACTTATGGGTGACATCAATAAAATCATTAACTCTATCAACGTATCTACACCTGAGCTACATGCACCGAGGGAGGTCACAAGCAGTGCCTCATTAGAGTACTACTGATGTTGACATTGTTGACTTCCAATACCGCCAATAATACTTTTACCATTATACTGGCCACGGCAGGTTTATAAAAAATAAAAAGGCTGCTTTGATCTTTGCTGTACAGGTCACAAAAACATCACTTTGTATATACAAAAATGGACTACCACATTAAAAGTTTTTATTTAGATGATTCAGATGTTTACTGTGGTGCCTGTAAAAGAAACTAAGCATCAAGTCCCCAGTTTACTGCCTGTAAACTGAGGTGTTTTTGTGCTGCTGTGGCTTTGATTAGCTGCAGTAAGAAACTGGACTTCTTTCTTTAGGGAGGCCAGCAGATAAAAGGCACAGTATGAAATCAGATAGCCAAGTGGAATAATGGACAGTTTTACATTTCTGAGCCTGGTGCTGGGGGCTTGCTACCTTGGACTCTAAGACATGCCTTCACATCCAGTCTTTTCAAGTCTGCCTCTAGCTGTAGAAGATAATGAGAACCAATGCTGGATCTTGAGCGATACCCCCAGCCAGGCAGCAAACAATTAAACACCCACATTACTCTGCCCGAGAATCTCAGTTTCACACATACCAAGAAGAGAAAAAAAAAGGGGGAGACGAGCCTTCTCTGGCAATAATTAGAGGACCCGATATGCTCTTCAGTTGGGACTTTGACCTCTGAGTCACCTTGATCATCTTTCCACAACAATCTTTTTTTGGGGGGAAAGGGGACCCCCCTATAATCCACAAACCAACTAAACGACAAAAAAAGCTTACAAATGGGCGGTTCTCTGCACTGCCTTTTTACCTCTAATAGGAATACTTTCCACAGGGCTTTGGTCGGCACTGTCCTCTTCACCACTTTGTACTTCTGGAAGAAAGAAGAAAAAGCAAAGCACAGTGAGAGGGGAGAACAAGAAATAAAGGGGGGCTGTGCAGTTTTTTCGTTTCTGAGCAGCAAGACTGAGGAGGACAGACACTGTAGGGTTTAAAGGGTGAATAGACGGTCCACTAGGCTTTATCAGGGTGGAGAAATGGAATTCTGAAACACTGCTTTCTCATAAGGACCATAAAGCCTCCGCAACCTGCTCTAACTTCTCCCAGCATGGAGGTCACTATATTGAGACTTCACATTATCCAGCATTACAGATCAATGCTTAAGAGCAGGGGCTTTTACGCCCGTGGAATGTAGTTTATTTCTTTGACATGTAGGACAGCAAGCACTATAACCAGTTTACTTAGTTTTAACTTCAAGTAGATATTCTCTTTAGTCATTTCCCAGAGTAGAGACTTCTTATGATTTCCAGGTAATTCCAAAATTAGCACAGTTGTGAACATGTATTGTTAAACTAAAAGGCAATTGAATATCTAATCAGCCAACCATAGAAAACGTAATGCACTTATAGCATGCAGACATGGTTAAAACAACCTGCTGAAGTTCAAACTGAGCATCAGAATGGGGAAGAAATGTGACTTAACTGACTTTGAACATGACACAGATGTTAGTGCTAGATGGGCTGGTCGAGTAATTTCGAAACAGGTGATCTATTGAGATTTTCATGCACAGTCATCTCTAGGGCTTACAGATAATGAACAGAAAATATCCAGTGAGCTGCAGTTCTCTGGTTGAAAATGCCTACATAGAAAGGCAGCTGCATCTCAAAGAACCGCTGTTACAACTAAAGTAGTCAGCAGAGCATCTCTGAATGTACAAGATGTCAAGACTTGAAGCAGACTGGCTATTACAGCTGAAGACCACACAGGGTGTATCAGCAAAGAACAAGCAACCGAGGCTACAATTTGCACTTACTCACCAAAAATGGGCATGAACCAAAATGGAAAAACCATGCCTGATCTGATGAGTCTCAAATTCTGCTGCAACATTCAGATGGTAGGGTCAGAATTTGGCATAAACAACATGAAAGTATGGTTCAATCCTGCCTTGTATCCAATATTTATTTTTTGGCTCGTTATGGTGCCCCTTAATACCAACTGAGCATCATTCGAACACCACAGCCTACTGGAGTACTATTGCTGACCATATCCATCCCACATACCCACATTTATGACCACTGTATAATATTCTACACACCTTGTCACAAAGCTCAAATCATTCAAGACTGGTTTCTTGAATACGGCAATGCTTTCACTGTACACACTGTACTGTGGCCTCAACAGTCACCAGACCTCAATCTACTACAAGACTGATGCAACAACTGACTCAGGTCTGAAGGCAGGTGTGGATCCAACCCAGCATTAGTAAGGAATACATACAGAAGTGCCTGGTGAGTGCATGTCAAGGATTGTCACAAATGTCTGTTATGATTGTAATACACCTGGGCAAGTGAACCAGCAGACTGCAAGTCAGTGATGCGGTATTTACACATGTATACCCTTTGCTAAGATCACAATAATATAGTTTTACCTGACAATTTGAGCCATTCATTTAATAAACCAGCCTTTTGTAGGAACAATGTGTTTCACTAGTTTCAAAATGGACTACACAGGAACACGCCCTACAAAACGTCATTAAAATGTTATAATTCACCGTTTACCCAAGTGTCTAGATTAGTAATTATTTTGCTGGATTTCACAGATTTTGCTAATTATTTGATCAATTATCTTACTATAATATCACAGTGTACATTCTTATACTCAAAACGACTCTTAATGAATAGCGCAGTCTGCGTTAATAAACTCTTTTGAAGCTTTCGACACAGAAATAAAAGACACTCACTGAAGCCAGCTTGTGTGTCTATGGCTCAATTGTGTAGGACGAAAGATTCATGCTCAGTGGACTTGTCGAGCCATGCATGGAGAAAAAAAAAATCATTAATGTCAATGAATATTGTTTGCAGGTTTGAAATCTCAGGCAATAGTATTGCAATGTGATGGTTTGGTGGAGCAGTTATAAACTACATACCATTTGGTTTGTTTAATGCCGTTATCGGCATCAATGACCCTTCAGTGACACAGGAACGAGACTAATCATGTATGTGCCACAGAGACACAGAGAAGACGTGCAGACCATGCAGAAAGAACCCAGGCTGCTCTTTCCTGAAATCAAACCCAGGACTTGCTGTGAAGCAACAGTGCTACCCACCGAATCACCCCATCTACTTCTGTATTTTGTTTGTATGCTTGTAGGTACAAAATGGTGTAATGTTAATACATTTGGGATACTACCCACATACTGTACTACCCTTGTCTTACTGAACATTGGTAACAATTGATGACTAAAAACGTTATGCCAAAATAACCTCAAACTGGATATTTTTTTTACCACAAAGGTACAAGATAAATAAGCTGAATGCGGTTAGTGCTGAGAAAAACGATTTATGAGTGAGTCATCCATGAATCACTCCATCAAAGCTATAAAGACAAAAAAAAAGATGTGGCATAGTTAAATGCGTTTCAAATGTAAAAATAACACAATACCCATTGTATTTTAGAGTAGATGCGCGTCACATTGTGAGTAACAGGTCTCTCAATGTTAACTAAACTGCAGCCATTTTTGCTGCTGCCTACCCACTAGCCAGCAATTAAAATACGGTACACAGTTTGAAGATTTTGTCTATCTTTGAATATCAGAACTAAGCATGTGATGTTTACTTGACTTAGGATCTGGTTTTGGCATTTTGCAATCGTAGTCACTAGTAAACCGCACACCCTCACGCAGACAATCAAATCTTGTACGTAAACAAAAAAAAAAAAAAACTATACTGGGTGGATGTTTATACTGAAAATAGCACTTCAGAGCCACTTGTGTAAACAATGAGTTATAAGCTCATTAAAGATAAAAAAAGACTTTACAATTTATATATATATATTAGGGGTGGGAATCTCTTTTTTTCTTTTCTTTACCATGTGACTACTTGAAAAAAATCCAGGAAGAATTTAATTCCAATACCTTTTATTAACAAAGCAAATGGAAGCAATTTAGCATATTCCAAAAATTATATAAATAAGTAAATTATCAAATAAATATCTGCCCTTTTACATAAATAAATGAGGTAAACATTTCTGAGCATAGAATCAAAATCCTGAGGATCAAACAAATAAGTTAAGTGACATAGAACACAAATTTAGCTTTGCAAAGTAAAAGAGAACTAATTAGCAAGAAGAATCAAAATGCTGAATTACTTCTTATAAATAACAGCACTGAACAATAGAACATAGGACACAATAAAATAATACCAACGAGGGACAGTGCAAATGAACTTATCATACATACGAACTGCTCAGGCGATCAAACCCAGCCTATCACATTCTCCTCATCACACACACACACCTGTTTCTTATTGGTTTTCTCCTGCACCTTAGTTCTCTGCTAAGTCTCGTGGCTCTCACCTCGTTTCTAAGCTCTTTATAACGTTGTGGATTGTCGCCGACTTACCGTGCTTCCGACCTGTATTTCTGCCTTCCTTATTGGATTATATCTGACGATCACTTATTGCCTTTTTAAGTAGGACCCTGGACTGTTTGTTGATGCTGATTCTGCCTGTCGATTACTCCAATAAATGCCAGTTTTCTCTCTGTACACTGCATCTGGTTCCGCCATTTACCTGTTACAGAGCTCAGTTAGTGAGTGCTAATGTTTAAGTTCTTGTGTAAGAACAGAAGCTGGTCTACATGTTCAGAGGCACGTGTGCTCAGTTATCGATTATTGACATTTGTTCAGGTGTGTTTAGCAGAAAGAACTTGTAACATGACGTGTAACTTTCAGCTACATTGCATGTCCAAAAAAACCCCACACATTCTGCGATAACAATGTTGAAATGATATATTGTGGAGCCCAGGTCTGTAGATAACTACATATGTAAAATTGTAGAAGAGAAATTTCTGGTTTACAGCATGTTGAAGAGTAAAGACATTCAGAAATGCACTGACCGTGCGTACCAGTAGCGTTAAAGGAATTCTTGAAGGGTCTGGACGTTTTAATCTCCATGCTGTCATTTAAAAGAGAGGGTAAGCTGCAGGATGAGCACTCCTCACTCTCCGACAAACGAGTTTCAGAAGCACGAGTCAAAAGCCTCTTCAGCAGCACCTCAGCCTGTATCCCAACCACACACACAAACACATGCCAGTGTTTAGTGATTTTATCACACAGCCGCACGCGCACAGAGACACGCACAGAGACACGCACAGAGACACGCACAGAGACACGCACAGAGACACGCACAGAGACAGACAGACAGATCTAAGGCAATCTAAGGTACACTGCTATTTAATTCTACCACTTACATTTCTGTTGAGACAAATTAAAGCAGCATTATAATAGCTACCAATAGAGTTAAACACCTTCTATATTACGAGAACACAATATATTGTCCAACTCCTCTGACTGGCATTATATGCGAAAAATTTGCCCAGTCCTAGTTGGGTACTTAAAAAGCTGTCTAAAACAAATTAATGACGAGAACCATAGGTAGCCACTGTGAACCTTTAAGTCATAAATGTATATAAATCTTAATGCTAAAGTTGCAAGTTGATGCTGATCACAAACCTGAGCCCTCTGCTCCTGTCCTCAGGCACAAACTATAGTAATATTTTGCATATTTAGCCACACTTCCCAAAGCCGGTACAATGTCAATTTTTTGAAGATACTAAAGTACACGAATCTTTAAGATCAACAATCCATACAATTGGGGTCTGGAGACGTGGAAGAAAATAATGACGATAAGAATGTTTAGTCATTAAGAATGTCGTTAATATACACACACATATATATATATATATATATATATATATATATATATATATATA
>JAUZST010003162.1:0-17391 GCA_034779995.1 Parotocinclus haroldoi
GGAAGGAGGTCGGGTCCCTTTTTGAAGGTTGTCCCTCACAAGGTTTCTTCCTTATAAAGTTTAGGATGTTTTTCCTTTCCACTTTGACCTTTGGCTTGCTTCTAGACGTTGACTTTCAATCTTAGAAATATTAGTTCAGTAAAATGAGCAGAAATGTGCGTTCAGTTCTGAAATCTAACCAGTGCTCAAACCTTTTGTAAGAACTTGCTGAAGGTAGAAGCTACTGGAGCCGCCTGCGCTTCCTGGACCTGTGTGACATCGCCATAGACCTCTTCTCCAAATCCCACTTCTGCAAGCACTTCCTCCTTCAGGCTCTCGAGCTCATCAATGACCCTGTGGCCAATGTCAGGTGATCTTGTTCATGCACAGTATCTATTATTACATATGATCATATATTATGTAATATGAGGAACTAATCCCTACATACATAATGAAAGGACTGTAATGTTTGCATGAATGTTTACACTAAGCTACGCAGCTTTGGATCAGATTACATTATGTATATGTAATTACATTTTTTCTCAGATTGTTGGGTATCATGTTAATATAAACATGTAATGGTTTAATACGGATTGGCAAAAGTAGATGACAAAGTAGATGACAAAACCTCACCCTGTGATTCTGTCAGGTACAAGCTGTGCCACATGCTGCCCAGGCTGAGATCTACCATCCGGCTTCCTGTTGATAAACACCTGCACCAGCAGCTGGAGTTCTGTATTAGGAAACTGCTCTGCCATGAGAAAGACAAAGACGTATTGGGAACACTCAGAAAGGTGAGACTTCATCAGCGATTACTGATCTCATAGTAGAGTAAAAAAAAAGTGGATATATTTAAAAATGTCTTTTGTTTCTTAGTCAGTCCTGGAGTTGGACAAGATGGACATTACAGAGCCGGTACTCTTTCACTCTATCTCTCTCTTTGTCTCATCATCTGTATGTTTCTCTGTCTATATGTATGTCTCTGTCTGTCTGTCTCACCCTTTCTCTGTCTCTGTCTGTCTGTCTATCTCTCTCTCTCTCTCTCTCTCTCACTCTTTTTGTCTATCTCTTGGTCTCTGTCTATCGGTCTCTTTCTCTCTCTCTCTGTCTCTCTCTCTTTCTCTCTCTGGATTGTGTCCTTGGTTTTGATGTCATACTACACTTCTTCCTCTTGTAGTATCATACAGGGCATGATAGAGACCTGTTAGACCAGAAGAAGGAGAAGGAAGAAGCTTTACTTCTTGAAATGGTGAGAGTGAAAACTGGCTGAACAGCTTATTTTTAGAATTTCTTTATCCTCCCCTGCTAAAACAGGGATTGTTTTGATTAGAAAATGCACCATAAAGAGTGTGAGAGAGTGATAGTGAAAAACAGGAGCTTTGTGTGCATGTTAACATTCCCATCAATCACACGTCTGAACAGTCTGTTTATATGTACTTTAATCTCAGCATTCTAGTTCAAATTTCCATTTATATCTCGTTATATAATTTTAACTGGTGTTTGCTGTGTCGACAAAAAGTGAGTCCTAACTCTGAAGTGTAAAAAGTATATTTATCGTAACAAGCAGAGATGGAGCTCTACAATGACTGTGTTTCTGAAGCCATGTCAAACATGACAGTTTCAGCAGGGGGTTATTTTAGTATAAAACGACATTGGTAATAAACCTAGTAAACTAACCTAAAAAACAGACTTCAGATTCGACTCACGCTAGAGACTCGAGACTCAAGTTTCATGTGCTAGAGACTTGATAACTGACATGGACTGGCGTGCCAGATACTCCAGATTCAATTCTAGACTCCTCGACTTGGATTTACACATTATAAACTTGACTTGGACCCAGATGCTAGAGACTTAAGGCTAGATCTAGGCTCACACCAGAGATTTAGACTCACATTATAGACTAATGTGTCGTCTTTGACTCGTATGCTAGAGTCCCGTTAACATTTGTATTGAGCTACAGTGGTGTAGGCCATAAAGTCATTCTGTCGGATGATGTAGATGCCAGGACAGCCCTACATATGGTTACAGAGTCCAAACAGTAAACATTTTTCTATAGGAGGGATAACATACTGGACTGATTTTAATGGCTTAGGTGGACATCTTATTTCTTGTGACAGGAAATCTAATGCTCCATTATCCAGTGTCATTGTAGAGAGCTGTGTGAGGAAACTGAGTTTAGGTTTCAGCATGACATTGTCTTCATGCACAGCATGTGGTCCGATAGAAATAGTTTGGCGTCATAGAACTTGACCTGACCTGCACAAAGCCCTGATTAGATGGCATTGCACGAGGATGATCAGGCTATAAATACCTACCGGGGATGTTAAAAAATGCGTCGCAAACAAATAATAAAAACCAATACCATGATCTATTGCTGTATTGATTTTTAGCACAGCCCTTCTTTTACAGAAATTAGGTTAATCTGTTTCCAGTTTTGAAAACCCTTGCAAGCTTTTGTGTCCTTTCGTCGTGACCAAAGGCCTCGTGCTTGACACACTGCTCCATATGTTCATGGTATGCAAATGCTTTTGAAGTTTTCTTTCAGAAAGTGGTTGTGAAGGATCTGTATGGAGTTATGAAAGCAAAGCGATTTTTATTCACAAGCTGTAAAACACACAGATTGCTTTGTGTCTTTCAGCCACAATTCTGGACTATGATTTTTGCCACTGCTGGTAGATCTGTATGACTACCTACATACCTATCTGTGTGACTGTACTTTCTGATACTGTAAATTCAGCCATTTCCGTCACACTGTGGCCTTTGGCAGGCCCACATACATTTATTCCTTTTTGCCAAACCTTAACACAAGCTTCTCAATCTAAGAATCTCGTCACACACCCACAGGTATTTATAGTCCGATCATCCACATGCCATGCACCTGCAGGCGCCTGAAGTTACCACCTAAATACTAACTCAGTATTTTAACACACAGGAGCTGTTAGAACGACAGCAGACTGAGACGAAGCTAGCTGCAGAGAAACACTCTGACAAGAAACGTAAGCCCAACATCCAGTTCGGTTTTTTACACATCATGTACACGTGCTATGCTTTAGCTCTCTGGTTTGCTGATGTTTGCAGGGCGAGACAGCAAAGCAGGACTTTCTGGTAGCAAAGGTATGTCAGGGTCCACGTCTGGAGCCACCTTATCCACATCTGCTGGTCAGTACGAAATGTTCATAGAAACACTTCAACTGTATACAAAATGGAAGAACAACTGGGATGGTTCCAATGTTGTGTTGTCGCATTCGTTCCAGGTAAAGAGATACGCAGAGCCAAACTGGCTCGCAGTCGTTCCCTCAGCAGCCATCCCAGCACTCCCAAAATGGCGAATGCTGACAAAACCCTGTGAGTATTAATGTTTTATTTAAAGACATAACACTCCATCACTCATCCTGCACAAGCAGGCTGTAATAGAATATTAATGCATTTCAAAGAAGCAGGGATTCATAATCATCTTATCATGCCAGCAATAAGTCAAATAAGGGCAAATAAGGGCATCATCATATCAAGTGTTTTGTTCATTCTGATTAAAAAGTTCAGCTGTAAAAGGACTTAAAAGTAAATAACACTGATTTATTCTCTTTTCGCACTCTTCCTGTACTATTGTTCAGAAAAGTGAAGGAATCAGGGAAGAGCTCCATAAAGCCACTGAACGGTAATTAAGGATTTATTTTAATATGTTTACGTGGTTTAATAATCATTATTTTTATGATTTTTCATTGATGATGCAGCGATTCTAACATCGGACTCTGAATCCAATCGGCACCGAGTATTAAATTATCAAACGTTTTGTTTGATTGTGTACTGGCCAAACATTATGGTTAATTAAGGCGTGTTATTTCAGAATTCGGTCAAGCATTGTCTTAAAGCAGCTTTACAATTTTAGATTATCTTCTCAATTATGAAGCCAATCCCATATTGAGCAAGCAAAGGGTGGCCGTGACAAGGCAAAACGTCCTAAAAATTATAAGGTAGAAAACCAAGACTCAGAAAGCGACACATCCTTCTTGGGCGACTAAGATCGTGATGTGAGAGTGAATTAAGTTATCTAAGCAATAAGATTGTAGTAATAATTTAAATACACAGAAACAAAGTGAATATTAACACAGAGAACACGTTGAACAAATATAATCATTAAAATCAAAGAATTGGTAGAATTTTATATAGAAATGTAAATATTATGACAGGTATATTAACTGTAATAATGAATAATAATATGCTATAATTAACATTAATAGTTATTTATAATAAAATGAATAAAATGGAATATATAATTAATAATATTATAAATACATATCATATTATAAATTAACTGTACAAAAATAATAATTAACATGAATTAATGTTAAAGTGTTAATCACAGTGAAATCTGCTGCTTAATCACTTTGGTGGATCTGTCTTGGTTACTTCCCTCTAGATTCAGGTACTTTTTCCCTTTCCACTGTCGCCCTAGGATTACTCAATTTGGGATTGGCCTTTTAAGATAATATTGTTATGCTGTTTTGAGGCAGTGCTTCATTGTAAAAGCGCTATAGAAATAAATTTTACTTGACTTTGGCTGCTCCACGTCCTAATCCCTGTCTCTCTTAGATGACACTTTGCGACCCCATCATTTCAAAGTGGCGTCCTCGTCCTCATCCTTGTCCTCTACTCCCTCCGGCTCGTCCATGCCCGTCCTGATTCGCAGCAACACAAGCAGCTCGGTGGAGCACCGGAGCAATGGCAGCAAAGACACACAGTCCAGAAAACTCAGCATGTACGTCCGATATACTCACAGCAAAAGCCTTGGTATTATAAGAGCAGCTTAGAGTCTTGTGTAAAAGTCTGGCCACTTCTCGTCACATAATGAAAACGTCAAATAAGAGTCTTTCCTTTTGATTCAGTGGTGTCCAAAACAGTCTCAGGGATTGGATTCAGCAGCTGAGAAGTAACACTGAGAGAAGCTTGAATGTGTCTCGTATGATTGCTGTTTTATTTTATTCTACAAACCCTGCTTCAACAACAAGCCTTGTAGCTCTATAACATTATCTAGGTCATGAAATTCAGAGTTTATTGTAGTTACGATGTCAATTGGCAGATGTCATTTATCGGTGACTTACGAACTGATACAGTCTTACAATCAGTTGTAGCTCAAATGGCACTTAGCCATTAGCCACTAGCAATGGGTTTCAGTACGAAGACCAGAAAGTCTAGGGTTCGAATCATAATTCCGGTATGATTAGAACCCTAGACTTTCTGGTCTTCGTACTGAAACCCATTTCTGTTTTGAAACTGCCAGGGTGAAGGGGATCGAATACTAAATATCGTTTTGTTTTTTTTTTTGTTTCTTTTTTAAATACTGCAAACAAATGTCCTGTATTTTCTGGCTATATTCCAATAAAGAGCCAGAATAGTAATATGTGGGCATTGCCAAAACGAAGCTATATCTAATCTAATGGTGGCCCCAGACATTTGCACAGTACTTTATGTCTTTGTAGTCATATTTATTTATTCATATATCATTATATGCTTAAATAGTACACTATGTTGAAGAGGAAAGAACATCGGACACGGCGCTTGTTATGATTTGGTGTAGGTAGAAACAAACTTTAACACATGATGAAATTGCACTGATTGCACTATTTATTTAGACCACGTAATCCAGTGTACAGTGTAATACAGTAAAATACGTATATGTTACGATCCATATGTACTTGGAGAAATAAAATAGTGGTCTATACCCTGACATAGGGTTATTTTATTTAATATTATTTTCTCTTTCTCTCTCCTCACTCTGATAGACAAAGGAAGTCCAATTCATTCGGCATGCATTCTGGAAGGGAGTGACGCACCAATCAGGACACTCCACTGGTGAGACTTTGTCTGGTGCTTCTATCTGGCCCTTCATCAATAAAGCCCATGTTGAACATGATCCATTTTGAAGACTTTCTTTAAAAATGTTGCACTTTCTTTCATTAAGGTGAAACAACTGATTACGTATAGGTGTATATACTGGGCAATGTGCAATGATAAATCAGTTAATTACAAGAATAACAGCATGCACTTCAGTCCACCACATCTTTAGTGTATTCAATATTATCACATGACCACTACTGAGATAAGTATAACTTAAAGCACACTAAACATGAAAGTGCAGGTTAATTCAGAATTCAGACACTAAACCTGGATGGGGTGCCAACGTTGCAGGGCATCACGTCTCAGTTTATGATGGGTGTGTCAGAACGGATATCCATTTAAAAAATGTGGGGGGGGGCACCCCAATCACTCATGTACACTACAGATGTGACAGATGTGAAATTAAAACAACATACTATTCCCTTATGTATTATTAAATACTGTAATACTGAGTATTATCCAGGCTTAAATTAGCAGAGCGCAGATCTTTCAGTTATGCTTATCAGTACAGTTTTCTAAAACTCCAAGCTGGATAAACCTGAATGTTTAATGTATTGAAGCATACCAGGTGATGTGTATTTGTGTATGAGGGAGGGACGTAAGCTCAATATCAATGTGTACATAATTATTAGGCAGCTTTTTTTCTTTAGGCAAAATGGGCCAGAAAGACATTTAACTGACTCTGAAAATTCAAATATTAGCATAAGGGATCCAGCACTCTTGAAATTGCTAAGGTCGTGATCGCAGAACCATCAAACAGTTTGTTGCAAATAGTCAACAGGGTCACAAGACACATATTGAGAAAAAGTGCAAATAAACTGAGAAGAATCAAGGGAGAAGCTACCAGGAACACGTTATCTTCCATTCCTGTCATATTCCAGAACTGCAACCTATATGGAGTGCCTAGAAGTACGCTGTGTTGGTCTGTTTTGTAAAACATAAATAAAAACAGAATATGTGGATTTGCAAACCTTTTTAACCCATTTTCAATTAAAAACACTACAAAGACAAGGTATTGAACGTTCAAACAAATAAACTCATTTGGAACTTGTTGCCTACAACAAAGGGATAGCCATATAATACCCAGAAACACTGCCGGCCCGGATATTTATGTTAAATACATGTCTTTGTAGTGTACTCAATTAAATATGTATTAAAAGAGGATTTGCAAATCATCGTATTCTGTTGTTATTTATTTTTTACACAATTTCCCTACTTCATTGGAATTGGGGTTGTACAAGATGTTCAGTGCTCCGAGACATGACCAACGTAATGAAAGCTGAAACAGACCACCACTGAAGCGTCTAGACTGGTCCAGGAAATAGGTTTTAGGACTGATGGGACCGTTTGGATCAGTAATGGGCAGAGAGCTCCAGTTCGAGTTAGAAACCAACAAGGTGGAGGTGGGGTACTGGAAAAGGCTGGTATTATTAAAAATGAGCTGGTTTTACCTTTTCGTGTTGAAGATGGGCTCAAAATCAACTCTCAAGCCTACTGGCAGTTTTAAGAAGATACTTTCTATAAGCAGTGGTACAGAAAGATCGGCATCTTTCAAAAAGACAGTGATTGTTATGCATGACAATGCTCCATCACATGCATCCAAAATGTATGGCTAGCCGGTGAAGGTGAAAAACATAAGACATGACCGTTCCTCACCTGAATGGAAAACTTGTGGGCAGATAAATGGGAGATTACAGTGAAGGAAAACAGTACACCATTCTGAACAGTGTCTGACAGGCTGTGGTTGCTGCTGCACAAAAAGTTGATCGTCAGACTTATCACTGTTATTGAGAAGAAGCATGGCTATACTGGCCACTGATTTTTAAAGTCAAATGTTAATTGGACAGTTTTGAGCTCTTTGTTTAGAATTCTCACTTGAAGAGATGAAACTTTTTCAAGTGAGACGGTAAAATGCGTGGTATTTTATTTAGCTGCAAAATACTTCTGCACAATAATAGTCACCCAATAATTATGCACGAATAGATATTCTCCTAAGAAAGCTCAAACCTCACTTTTACTTTCTTAAACATTCATGTCTGAGGTTTAGTAACATTTTGGATTAACAGAGAGCCCTGTAGTTGGTGATTAATAAAAATAATCATCAAAAATAAGACTTGCCTAATAATTGTGCACACAGTGTATATGCAAAAACACCCAGGGAGTATTTAAACACAAGCACTAAGACATTCGATGAGTTAAGGGACTAATTCTTTGTGGGGTCGACCACCCGACCCATATGTAGCAGGCTCTTGGTGGACTCGTTGTAGATAATGAACAGGAAGGGCCGATTGAAAGTGAGCCTCGGAGGAAGAATGTCCATAAAGACACTGCTTGAAGAGGAAGCGGCGGAATCTCCTCGTTCATCCACTTCTACTTTAACCCTCTGCAGCGCCTGCAACCAGGAGAGTAAACCATCTCAATACTGTAGAGTGAATCCTCAGATTTCCAACAGCAACAGCAGACGGAGATCACTGGGAAGATGTTACGGGTGGAGGGGCAGCTGCCCCACAGACACCCCTCCCCAGTTATGCTTTCTGATTACAAGTTTAGATTTAGCTGCTTAACATAAATGGGATATCAACCCTGGACCTCATGTTTAGACCTAGAACTGTGCTAAATGTTTAATGGGATACTCAATTCTTGGAGTTTTGATTCTTGTTTGGGTTCCTGATCAGAACCAGGTTTTGACACTCAACCCTAGCTCTTGCTTGCTATACCAGAGATCTTAACCCCCTAGGCCCAGAGGAATCCTGAAACTCTATGTGTATTCATGTGTTGTACTGGTACAAGTGGATTAGACACAGCAGTGCTGCTTGAGTTTTTCATTGCAATGTTCACTCCCTGTGTGCTCTATTAGACAATTCTACCTTATTGTTTTGGATCAAATTTACAATGAGTGTAGAAACAAGGAGCTATATCTAATAAAGTGGCCAGTGAGCGTATATTCACGCTCTCCCTTGTTCTACATTTCCTTAATTATCCCTGTGAAACATGCATACTGCACCTCAGAAAGCTTCAGGCCAGAGGATTTGCTAATTCCAGTCAGGTCTGCATCATCGCTAAGGATTTTGGAAATGCCCAGACTGGGTAGGATTTGCTTCAGGGAGAACGACTGCTCAAGCAAGAACCTGGGCAACTGAACCTCTAACTTCCTGTGGAAAGATCACAGTAAAGCATACATTAGATACCCAATTAGATTAAGAAAAAAAACACTGATGAGGTGCTCTGGCTTTAACAGTAACAGCTGTCTTGCAAGTCACTGAAACCCCATCCAATGAATTCTCCAGGGATAGGCACTGGAGCTCTGTGACCTTAACCAGGAAAAGCAAGGATGGAACATCAAACAGAAGAAGTGTTCTGACTTACGTTCTCTTTAACTTCGCTACCCATCTGAGGAAAGCTTCACCAGTCAGTGATTCATCAATGAATGTGTAATCTACGTCTTCATCCGGCAGAAGTAAGAGCATGGCAGTGCCATCGGTACAGGGCAGCTTGAGAATCCCCACCTTCAGTAAAGGGTCGTAGGCCAGGTGGTATTTATCTGCACGGATCATCATGGGAACCTGAACAATGTGGTACTTATCAATGTAGAAGCGCTCTTCCTGAGTGAAGCTGGCATTGAAGGGAAACTTCCACTCTCCTGTGAGGAAAAGATTCAGACTATTTTACAGATTATTGGTATCCTTGACAAACGTAGCCAAAAGGATCTTAATTTATAGGTGAAATTAAATGTTTCCCTAAACTACCAAATGATTAGTAGCCCACCGTTGCAGGGACCCAGGTTAGAATCCCACCTGTGGCTTTCAGCTCGGCCTGTACTAGGGTCGTACTTGTACTGGTGCCCAGTTTGGATAGGCTCCAGAATCACAAAACATTCCCCCAACTCTGTGACCCTGAGCAGGATAAATTCAAGTGTGTTTTTATTTACTAACTGTGGTGGCTTAGTGGTAAAGGTATTAGACTGTGGACCAGAAGATCAGGGTTTAAATCCCACCTGCCAAGCTGCTGATGTTGGGTTCTTGATCAAGTCCTTTAATGCTTCTGATGTACATCGCTCTAGATAAGGGTGTCTGTTAAATGTTAATGTATGTTTTTCACATTCTTACCTAGTCATGGTTGTGGAGCTCCAGGGTAAGTGTGCCCAGGATCATCAGTCCATTGCAGGGCTAGTTGGAGGTTCCCCGAGCAGGCTACCCCTCCCTCTGACAAAGGCAATCGAGCCAATGCATTTTCTCTTGAACCTGGCCCTTATCCAAAGTAAGCAACTAGAACTGATACAGTCTTCATGATACAATTATATCAATTATTGACAACAGGGATAGCTTGGCATTACTGGAACTTTAACTCTGGACCTTATAGGTCTATAGTCCAATACCTTTTTGTGTTGCACCATCGTAGCCACACTAAACACTGGAATATAAATGTGCAGTGTCACAGGGCAAGTTCCTTTAGTCCTTCATCGACATGTGTAAAGTTAGAGAATGTATATACCTCACTGGCTGCACACAACCAAGAGATTGTGAGTCCACCTAAAGAATCACTTATTTCCAGAACAACCAATGGATTCTCACGTTTTAACACTTAAAACCTGTAAGTAGGTAAATCCAGCACTGAGCTACTTATAGGAAGTCACAGCGGTCACATGACTGGTACTCTGTACTGGTAGCTTCTAGGTATAAGCAGGTGGAAGTCATCATTGACGCTTATATTGTTAAGCAGAGTACAAAGTTTTCCATTTCAAGTCTCTAAAATGTAAACAAAATCCTGTATCCCTGTATGTATGACAGGAAATGTATGTATGCACTTTTCATATTTCCTTTTTATAATTTGTTATAATTGTTAATAATAATAATAATCTTGCATTACCCCCATAAACAATTCTCAATGAATTATGCACAACAGTGACACCCTACGGCCAAAAAGTGCATTACCAGCATAGTAGGCGGCAGTGATGAGCATCAGCTGATTGTGAGGATCCACAGCATTCACAATCTCCCTGATCTTGTTCCCTGTGCTGCCTGTAACGTAGTCATTTATGCTCTCTTTGGCTGACTGGGCATTAGAGAAATCCAACCCTTGTATGTCTGTGCCGTAAAACGTCTTGACCCGGCTGCTGAAGCCCAACTCAGGCTGGGAATTCGAGCTGATGAACAGACCTATAGCCAGAGTCTGAGCTGCTGCTTCCCTCATCTGCTGTAGCAATGTTGGAATCCTGTCTGGCTCTTCGGCTTTCTTCATGGGGGCAAGTCCTAACCTCTGCAGCAGCTCGGTGAGCGTATCCCCTTCAGCTCCTGCTGCCAGGGATGCCAAGCCCAGGGTGGCCGCAAGAGGTGAGACGACAAGGTTATCATCACTACTGCTGGCAATCTTACGGTAGAGTGCAGTGGCGAAGTCTGAGCTGTGACCTGCCAATTCTGCCATGTCAGGGTTTAGAACCTGGCCATGAGTGTTGGGGGTAAGAAGGTTTATACCGATTAGAATGCAGATGACCATCTCCATGATACCTGTAAGGGTGATACATAGCGAGAGGTGAGATAATACAAAGAGCCAGCTGCAGTTCCACAGGACCTGGCAAGGTGAGTCTTTAATAGATGATTAATTAAGGATCCAGTAGTGTTTTAGTACTCGTCTGGTCTCAAGACCATGAAGAATGTTCTCACGAATAGGTCTCAACCTAATTTGGTTGATGCGTCTGTCTGAGGTAACATTAATCATAAACTACACTTTGTTTCTACTATTATTAAATGTCAACAGTCCATCTGAACAGAATAAATCAGTCCATTCGCTCGGTTCCTGCTCTTCTCCTTCAGGTTCCAATCAATGAACTCGATTTTGTTAGGATTTTAAGTGTGCATTTTTGCTTTACTAAGTTGATATAGTTATTGTTTGCTTGAGGCCATATTCTATATAACAGTAATAATAATTAATCCAAATTTTAGGCTATATATAATTTCTTATTATATATTATCAAATGATGAAATCTATTATGGTGTATTAACATACACTATATTGCCAAGTATTTGCTCACCCATCCAAATGATCTGAAACAGGTGTTCCAATCACTTCCATGACCACAGTGTAAAATTAAGAACTTAGGCATGCAAACTGTTTTTACTGTTTTTTTGTGAAAGAATGGGTCGCTCTTAGGAGCTCAGTGAATTCCAGCGTGGAACTGTGATAGGATGACACCTGTGCAACAAATCCAGTCTTGAAATTTCCTCCTCCTTTGGGAACGACAGCAACTCGGCCACGAAGTGGTAGGCCACGTAAACTGATGGAGCGGGGTCAGCGGATGCTAAAGCGCATAATGCGAAACTTTCTGCAGAGTCAATCACTACAGAATTCCAAACTGCAGCTGCATCCAAGCCATACATCACCAAGTGGAATGCAAAGCGTCGGATGCAGTGGTGTAAAGCACGCCACCACTGGACTCGTTCTCTGAAGTGAAGAATCGTGCTTCTTCATCTGACAATATGATGGACGATTCTGGGTTTGGTGGTTGCCAGGAGAACGATACTTGTCTGACTGCATTGTGCCGAGTGTAAAGTTTGGTGGAGGGGAGATTATGGTGTAGAGTTGTTTTACAGGAGCTGGGCTTGGCCCCTTAGTTCCAACTCTAAATGCTTCAGACATTTTGGACAGTTTCATGCTCCCACCTTTGAGGGAACAGTTTGGAGCCGGCCCCTTCCTCTTCCAACATGACTGAGCACCAGTGTACGAAGCAAAGGCCATAAAGAAATAGATGACAGAGTCTGGTGTGGATGAACTTGACTGGCCTGCACAGAGTCCTGACCTCAACCCGATAGAACACTAATGGGATGAAATAGAGCAGAGACTGAGAGCCAGGTCTTCTCATCCAACATCAGTATGTGACCTCATAAATACGCTTCTGGAAGCATGGTCAAAAATCCCCATAAGCACACTCCTAAACCTTGTGGACAGCCTTCCCAGAAGAGTTGAAGATGTTCTGGCTCCAAAGGGTGGACCAACATCACATTGAACGGTATGGATTAGGAATGGGATGTCACTTAAACTCATATGTGAGTCAAGGCAGTTGAGCAAATACTTTTGACAATATTGTGTATAACATGTATTAAGAATGACAGTGAATGTAAAGTGAATTACAAATATTTTTTTTCCACTTTCTTCATTTTATTCTTGTATGATGACAAAAATATTAATTTGTTCTTGGCCCTGGGTCTCAGTCTTGACTCTGAAGCGAGGGCTCAGCTTTTTTGCAATCGTGGGACAAATATTTGTAGACAGTTTTTTAGGAAGTAATGAATGCATGCACAAATCTTATTCATTTTTTTTTAAATTCGATGCTATTTGGATCTGCAGTGTAACAGACAGCATAAATCTAGCTGTTTATCTGCTCCAGATACAAGAGCAAAGGGCAGTATGTGGCTAAACAAACATGAGCTGATTAGTACTGGACTTGAACAGATAAACAGCCTTTTATTATTATTTTAGCAGCCCAATACTAATAACCATTGTACTAAATTATAATATTGTAGCGGCATATATGCAGTCAGTCTACTGTAGGCGTGTCATAATACAGTTTTTATGCCTTTTCTATTATACTATTAGTCGATCGTTTAAAAAATACACATTAACATTGCAAGTCGGTTACACTGCGATTTCAATGCTGAATAATATCAATAGCATTCGTTTAAATGGCACGTAAACAACAGACAGAACACGTCATCTTTCATTTTAATCGGCATCACGGTGTATAATAAGAAGATAAATCATATTATGTCACTTTATACTTACAGATTATTCCCATAATAACAGATCCGAATCCTTACAACCTATCTGAGACGTAAAATCGCTGAAACATATAGTTCATTCGACACAGATGCGCCCTGTTTCGCAGCGACTTTTATGCGAGCTGCGTACGTAAACAATGCAAGCTTAACCGCGCTATTCCAGGACGCAACCGAGATTCACAAACACCTCTTACGCAAGCGGTTTCACGCTCTAGCCGCTCTTACACTGGGTTAAAACCGTGTGCTGCTACGTATCGTGTTTTACATATAGATTAGGGATTAGACTCTACTTTATGATATTGCGTTGGAAATGTACAAAGTAAAAAATACAAACAGCTTTATGTATAAAAAAGCTTGGATGACGCAGCGGCTAATACGCTAACAACGGATTATCGCCCTGAATGGGTCTACACATGCGCCCTCTGCTCTGCAGAGACACGTGCCAGAACCCCAGGAAAATGTCTCACCGTACCAAATAATCTGAATCAGGTGTTTCAATCACTTCCATTGCCACAGGTGTATAAAATTAAGCACTTAAGTCTGCATACTGTTTTTACAAACATTTGTGAAACAATGGGTCGCTTAGTGAATTCCAGCGTGGAACTGTGATAAGATGCCACCAGTACAACAAATCCAGTCATGAAATTTCCTCGCTCCTAAGTATTCCACAGTCAACTGTCAGCTGTATTATAAGAAAATGTAAGTGTTTGGGAATGACAGCAACTCAGTGGTAGGTCATGTAAATCGATAGAGCGGAGTCAGTGGATGCTGAAGCGCATAGTGCGAAAACTTTCTGCAGAGTCAATCACTACAGAATTCCAAACCTCATGTGGCCTTCAGATTAGCTCAAGAGCAGTGATCATAGAGCTTCATGGAATGGGTTTCCATGGTCGAGCAGCTGCATCCAAGCCATACTTCACCATGTGCAATGCAAAGCGTCAGATTCAGTGGTGTAAAGCACGCCGCCACTGGACTCTAGAGCAGTGAGGCGCGCTCTCTGGAGTGATGAATCTCACTTCTCCATCTGGCAATCTGATGGACGAGTCTGAGTTTGGCGGTTTCCCTGAACTGTAATACACTCTTTAATGGACTGGCGTTCCAAGCCCAACCCAACATATGAACCCTGTCCATTGCTTGCATAAACTGACTTAACAGAAAGGCATTGTATGCCTGTCCCATGTTGAAAGTCAACAAGCTCTTATCATTCTAACAGGGTTGATTACATGGCTGAACCCACAAAACTGAATATACTACAGTTTGATCTTAACCTTTAAATGATTTTATGATGTGATAATGTTGTGATTTACCAGTTGGGTATTCATTTTAAAGGCACTTGACTTGGCTGGAGGTAATTTGGTCATGAATGTCAGCTACTCACTTAGCAAGGGTACACAGCTTACGTTTTGTACTGATGCATTGTTGACTTGGTCATGCAGACATCACCTTTAGAACATCAAAAGGAATCGACCCTCCCTATCCCTTCTTGTCGTATCAAAAGTAATACTGTGTTTCTAATAATTAAATCATCAAAAAGCAACATCATACATGGTGTCTCTTTTGGTTACCCCACTGCTGTTTTCTCTTTATTGGCTACCTGTTGCTCATGCATTGTAATAAAAACCTGGTTTTGTACTTATCCCTGTCTAACCACAATTTCTGTCAAGGGTCAAATATGGGTTGACTAGAGCCAAATCTCTGTAATGGAACTTCCACGTTTGTTTTGTTTTTGTTTGCTCAGCAATATTATTGTTAAGTATACATCATTAGGCATTCTGCAATGTGGCAAATGTCCTTTGAAGCTGCAATTATAATTTCTAGCTTTTTCTTACAATAATTTAAAATGGAATTTTGTATCATATGCATTTTTTCGTATTCAAAAACAGTCACATTCTGAAAAAAGGCAGCTGTTCTTTTTGCCCACATTACTGTACTAAATATTCTGTCAAACACTTCCCTCACCTTACTGAACATTTCAGATGAACTGAATTCCTCTTATTTAAAAAAAAAATAAATACATAAACGCTGTGACATTAAGGTAGTGATGAGTCTTTTGAAGGCCATTGATCAGTTCACCCAGCTTGTCTCTGGTTAGCTGGCCACAGGGATCTGCCTGGTTGGAACATTTTCCTGGGTTTGCTGGTTGCTGGTCGGGACGTTGATATTGGGGTCGTCGTCCACCTGGTAGCACTTCCCCAGGTTCTTAATAATGTTGAAGTTGTAGCGTGCCGTCTCTGCAATGCTGTTCTCTAAAAGCCAGCCGTCTGATTCAGAGTCAGGGTTTCCCAACTTTAGCACATTCTCCATGGCCGTCTGCAGGTATCTCACTCCTGTCAGCACGGCAAGCTGCAGATTAAAGACAGGACGAAATGGAGATAAGAGTACAATAGAAGAAAGAGTGTATGACGGAGAGACTTTGGTGCACTAACAAACTTAATGTTGATTAAATGTAACTGGTTACACTTGAGCGACACCTTTAATCCTCAACTAATCTAGTCTTCATTGATGCACATGTTTATGGGAGTAGCTTAGGGTTTAAGGCTCTGGATAAAAGGTTGTTGGTTAAAATACCAGCCATGTCAAGCTGCCACTATTGAGCACTTGAGAAAAGGATTTAACAGTCAAATATTAAGCACAACTAGACAGAGAGGAGGAGTATGTTATATATTGTTAAGTATTCTGTGATATCTGTGGTCAATAAGTTCCAAATTTTCACTCACATATATATTGTGTTTACATTTTACATCATGTTGAAACAAATCTACTTTTCACAGCACAAAGCCAATATGGGCCCAGTGCTGAACACCGTCGGTCCTGTGTACTAAGTAGTGAGTGAATAAATCTTGAATGACCGCTAGAATTGTTATGCTGCAGACCTCAAAAAGCCAGATGATGAGCACGATGAAGCCAATTGACTGCATGATCTGGATGTAGTAGTCCAGCAGAGCCTGTCTGCAGCCCTTCTGGTTCAAGTTCAATTCCTCTGTCTGATAATTGTAGCTGTAGTGAGCTGAACTGTTGGTGATTTGGTGCTGGATACAAGGCCTTGGAGAGTAGAGATTACAACAACTGAAGGGAACCCCATCCAGAAGGTACTTCCCCTCCACGTTGCTTCGCAGGCGCCTAAGAAAAAGAAAAGGGGGCACACAATGAACCTGATTCAGCTCTGATGTTATCTATAGTCTAATGCAGAAGTTTTGGTCATTGGACCCATTTTACTGAGGCACTGCAAGAGTAAACACTGCAGTGTCTCACTAAAATCATGACAACATTGTTACTAGAGTACTGGAGTCAAAAATCAGATGGCTTCTGGTCTTATCCTGACTAGACATTAGTCTTTCGGTCTTACATTGTTCAGTATTTTTAGGTTACTGTAATGTAAAGAGTAAATGAAAACATGAGTGAAAAGCTACTATATACTATAGCTAGCATCCCTAATGCCACTGCATTTTTGTATTTATGGACAGTCATAATACTTATAGAAAATAAATAAGAATAGAAATGTACTGTACTGTACTGTTATGTAAGTTGTAACAATTAAGAGGATAATATGATGGACCTGATAGTTTTGTTTGATAGAAGACAAAAATGAACTGATAGACTGACAGTATTAGGAACACCACAGAAAATCATTGAACCAATCATTGACCCAAAGACTCAATGAGTGAATGTGAACAACACACACACACACACACACACACACACACACACACACACACACACACACACACACACACACACACACACA
>JAUZST010003163.1:0-17387 GCA_034779995.1 Parotocinclus haroldoi
TATATATATACACACACACACGCACACACACACACACACACGTTTTTGTGAGAAATGTAGTGCAAATTGTCATCATTTGTATATCACATTATAACATGGAATTTAATCGGCATACCACAGTCACTGACTAGCTGTACTGACCTTTTCTTCTACTTGTTTGGCAATGTTCTTTACATAAAGTCTGCACGTTGGTTCTCCAGGTTCATAATTCTTAAAAACAGACATCTTCTTCATCTCTGACAAAGCACAAAAATACAAGCTTATATTACACACAAATCAAACTAAAGCTCATGAAATATATACATATTCAACCGAATTTATGAAAGCGACGCATGACATTTGAACTTCGTAAATGCAATTAAAAATAGCACAGGGTTTCTTACATTTACTTTAACTTTTATTTAGTTAAAGACAATATGATGCATTAGATATGTCATGTTCTGTTTGGACAACATAATTTCATTTGTTAATAAACATCCATTCCTGCGTTTCAGGCCTGGGACACGTTCCAAAAATGTGGGAACACTACTGTTGGTCACTTTGTAATGTTGCCATCCCTTCTCACAACTCACATGTCTGGGCACCAAGGATACCAAGCCACAAAGTGTTACAGGTGTTATTTTGTCTCAATCTTCCTGCAAACACATCAGTACAGGGTTGCCACTGTAAAAATTTTCATTTCAAACTTCTCCACATAGCCTCTACTAGGGCCAGGTCAGTCCAGTACAATCTTCCATTGCCATGCATTTTTTCACAAAAGTAAAACATGACCAAAGTAATCACTTGCCCATGTGGTTATATCAAGTACTGTTGAACGACAGTTCTTGATACAATGCCGTCTGAGGAATCAGAGATTATGACCATGGGTGCTTAGAGTTGAGCCCTTGACTTTTCTGGATACTGTTCTGAAACAAACCATGATTAGGACCTGTTGACGTCACCCGTTTAAAAGGTGATTTAAGGTTCTTTTAACCTCATTACTAGCTCAAAACTGTCCCCTTCTCAGCAGTTTTTGGGATGTATTATATACCTAAAATGCAGAAATATATGTATATTAACACATTAAATTAAGTTAAAAAGACCAAACAAGAAATATAGCGGATTCACACTGTCTGCAATGATAATTTTAAGTTTCAGGATGTTGGGATACATTGATGTTCAGCCACTCTTGTATGAAAGAACTGTGCCATTCAGACAGAAGTGGATGGATTCCCTGGTGTCTCAATAGTTGATCCAAGTAATCCAACAGATACACATTTGTGAATTTTGTGGGTCTGTCCAGATGTGTGGCTAATACTGAACATTCATAGGTGTCAACCAGTCGCATTTGCAGCCATGAATGTGAGAATAGTCATCTAGGAATACAGGGATAGGAATGTTATGTTTCTCTGTAGATAATAAGCAAAAGACAAAACATGGGTGTCCGACAGCTCAGAAAAAAACCTCTGTAATGGAAGTGAAATATCAGTTGGCCTGGTGGAATGTGCCCAATTCCTGGAAAGCTGGGTATGAATCCCAGGCTGGGATGGTAATACAGAAGGCAGGTGCTCTTTATGTACAAACATTTATTACTGAAAAGAATGATGACTTTGGGGAAAATGTGTGCTGATGATTTCGATTTCTCTCTCTCTCTCTCTCCCTCTCTCTCTCTCTCTCTCTCTCACAAACACACACACAAACAAACACACACACACACACAAACACACACACACACACACAAACAAACACACACACACGTTGCTCCACGTAAATCTAACAAAGCAAACTTGAGACATCAAACATCTAACGTGTAGATCAGACTGTTACTTTAAGATTCAAAAACAGTATTAAATTCAACGTTATTCAAATTTTCATAGCTTGTACCCTTTATTCTGGTTAAGGTAATAGTATGTGTGAGACTGTAGTACCATCTTTGGAGAGTCGACCTTTGTCCAACTGTTGTCTAGAGATAAATTCAGAGGGGATTTCATCCTGCTCCTTGTCACTCTCCTCCTGTTTGGAGCTGTGTGTGCTCGGGTACATCTTCCCAAAACCTCTGCCTTCATCTTCCCCTGCGTAGTCAAACAAAAATAACAATCAATTCAAAATTAAATACTGGCATGCTTGCACATATCCATCTTTCGAGAAGTACTTTCCATGAACATAATGATTTCTGTGCCTACAGAAATATCCCACATCTTACCTCATGAACCAAAAGTAAACCTCTTTAAAATTTCATTTTTTTTTTAAATACCTTTTTGTTTTGTGAGTACTCAAGTTTTTGAGTACAAATGTCAAAATGTTGCTGTACCCGTTGGGACATTTGTTCCTCAAAAGGATAGGCAGATATTAACACATGGACAGTTTCTCCAAAAATAAGCATAGGCTAGAATTAAAGAAAGCTAATTGTGGTTCATTCATTTTCTGTGGAGTTTTGTGCTGTAGCACAAACTTACTTCTTTTCTATAAAATATTTACCATCATCATCCTGGAAAACATTCAAACAAAAAATGAAGTATAATGCATGATCAACAGCATAAATCGGAAAAAAAAATTGTTAACATTAACCTTAGAATATTAAAATATATTATTATGTTTGCTGTTTTATCATTTCAAATGAAAAGTCTGCTCTGCATGCTGGAGGACACACAATCTACTCTATTACTCACACACATTTGCAGATCATAGATCAAATTAATGAAACATTTTAAAATAAGATGAAGCATTTAGACTTTTTACCCCACCCCAGGAGCTGTGTAGAGTTTCAGACAAATCTGATCTTTTCAAGCAGTGTCCAAAAGGTGTCCAAAGAAACTCCAGAAAGGTCCAACAACTTTGTGACTACAGCATCACAAATTGTAACAAGTCAGAATAAAGAATCATCTGTTTTGTTTTTCTATATAAATAAAAGGTACTAAGGCTTTCATTTTTTTTCATTAATTATGCTGTGTGAAATATGTTAATATGTTTATATATGATACACATGGGAATAAGAAAGGAAAAGGCCATAGCTGCTTTACTGTGACAGTGATACCCAGAGACCATGGCTTCTGGACTAGGCCTAAATAATAGACGTCACAACCTCTTTAATGGGAGTTAAGGAAGCAAGCAGCCGAAACTACTTTGAGACTAAGCAAGACAGATGCCACAGCTTCTAAACTGGAACTAAGAATGCCAGAGGCCAATATTTCAGTAATTAGGACCAAGCAAGGTAGAGGCAAGGCAGTGCTACTACTATTAAGAAAGTGAGATGCCTTTGCTCCTTTACTAGGACCAAGTAATAAACAGGTCATTAAAAAAGCCAGAGCTTACTGGAACTAACAAGCAGGCCATGCCTCCTTCACAGAATTATATTATTGATACAGAGACGCTAGGATCCCTACAGGTGAGAGACAATTTGGAACTCATACAGGCTAAATAAGTCATGTAACGTGATGTGTGCTGACAGAAGCAGTGGGAGGTTGGGAGGCTATAAGCAAAAAGCTAAGGAGAAATTATGAAGAGAATCAGCTCAGTAAAAATCCTCCTGAAACTTATAAAAAACATCCAGTGTGTGTTTATGAGTTGGAGCATGGAACGTGGTGATAAATCCCCCCCAAAGGAAAGTACACCTAGATACACTCACTTCTGATCCAAATGATCCTGCTCTTATCCTTCTCTTTTCAAACTACACTATTTATCGGTACAAAACAACAAAAAGGCAAAATGCTCACCACTGAGTTTATCTTCTTTATGCTGGTAACAAAGCTGTTTATGAGATGGTTTTCACATCTCTTTCTCACACACACACACGCTCACGCACGCGCACAAACATTCTCTCTCAAAAACTCAAACATACAAACAAACAAACAAACATACAAACCCACAAAGATACACAGACACAAACAAACACTCACACACATACAACTCTTTGGTAGAATGCTTATAATACCAGAAAAAAAAACGAAATTTTTTTTTCAATCTGAGGGGGCTCAAAAAATAAATAAAGCTACAAATAAATTAAATATTTATGAGCAAACAACATTGAAGCATTAAAATCAAAACATCTAGAACATGAAGGGCATAAAGTGAAATACGAAATCATTCATTACATCCCAATTAGTGCACTAAATTCAGCATGATTAATGACTCATGTCCAAACAAATGCATGCTGTCAGCCGAGTATCCGCTTTGGATTTAGCCAGAGACTTACGTTCTTCCTGCTCCGCTGTTTTTATCTCCTGGGACCGGTTGGGTGTCTCAGCTGGTATATGCAACTCAATCCTTTTGAGGCCAACACTGAGCGGCTGCTCAAACACATCAGACGGCTGCAGGGTTGTGCCTGGGGCGCTAACGGAGGAAAAGATGTGTATTTAAATACAGGCATTTAGAAGAGTTTTCAATAGGAAGAATTGCAACGATTATCTAATGTCTTCAATGTTGTGCTTGTGTGTGAGTATATTATTAGCCTTATAACATTCACATCAAAAGTCAGAATCCATCCAAATGTATTTGAGCAGATCTACTTCATACTGGAGCTAGAAGACCAGGTAGTCAACAAGTAAGGAAAGCTTTTAACGATCAATTAATCATCAAACAATATTTACATTTATAGCATTTCGCAGACGCCCTTATCCAGAGCGACTTACAACTCATACTGTCATGCAATTCAAGCAATGGTGGGTTAAGAGTCTTGCTAAAGGATTCAACTGTGGAAGCTTGGCAAAGGTGGGATTTGAACCCTGGACCATCAGGTCAAACCTGCTGTTACCAACACTTAACATAATTATTACACCTATTATTAATTACGCTATTACTAATCTTATAATTGAGATGGTAATATAAACTACACAATCTTGGACTCTTTGCCTTTGTTAGTTTTGTCAGATTTTACATATTTAGCAGGTGATGGTGTTTTATTTCACTGCTTATTTCACTAATGCATGTATAGCAAACAGCTCGGGCAGAAGAGCAGCCACACTGAAGGCATTGCTGTGTCCAAAATAAAAATCCCTTATCCATATCTCTCAATAGTATCCCTACGTCTTCAGTAGTAATGTGCATCTCTAATGGAAAACAAATTTTCTGAAGTTGAACTCAATATATAAAAAAAACACTGCAACAAGTACTAAGTAAGTAATATTAACATGGAAGTGCATAAGAATGCCCTGTATGCCAAGTAGGTCAACAGCCAGCAGCAGCATCCTAAGGCATCTCCATTATGCCTGTATTATGCCTGTATGAGATGCCTGAGCTGGTCAAATTTTATCTCTGAGTCGACTTTGCCATCATTTGCTGTTAGAACACATAAGCAAACTAATTCACTAAAGAGTACCACTGAAAAAAAGGTTAATGAAAATCATTTTAAGTTTGTTTTTGTTATCAGATTAATGGATAGCAACTTCAGGTAATATCCACCATCAACTACCAGAATGGGGAGAAATGTGGTTTCAGTGATTTGCTCATCATGCCAGATGGCTGGCTGGACTATTTCTTATAACTGCTGATCTTACAACAGCTTTCTACTTTACTCAGAATGGTGCAATAGAGAAAGAATATCCAGCAAGACCATCATCTTGGATGGAAAAAAATTATTAAATAGGGAGTCAAAAAAATGGCCAGATTGGTTTAATTTGACAGAAAGGATATACCAACTCATCTACAGCTAGGCATTTAGCACATTCCCTTATCCAGAGCAACTTACAACTCATACAATCTTAGCAATTACAACTGTTGCAATCCAAACGATTATGGATTAAGGGACATGCTCAATGACACAACAAAAGCATCTTGGCTAAGGTGGAATTTGAACCCTGGAACTTCTGGTCCACTGTCACATTATAAAACCTTGAGGAAGAGGGCTACAACAGGTGAAGACAACTCCAGGTTACAATTCTATAAGCCAAGAACAGAATGCTAAAGCTACAGTGGATAAAAACTTACAAAAACTAGACAGTTGTAGAGTGCAAGAAATATAGCCTACACTCATGATGGCATGATGTCTATATAAGCACACAGATTGTGGGGTCAGATGTTTGTGCCATCAGGTACAGCTTGACGCCATGGACACAACAGTGAGAACAGTCCAGGCTAGAGGAGGGGAAATAATTTTGTACGTATGTTCACATCTATTAATACTAATCAGTCATTGCTTGAATGTCACAGCCTATTTGCATATAGTTGCTGACCACATGCACCTCTTCATGACCACAAATTCTTTTTATTGTTCAGCATGATAATGCACCAAGTCTCATATGTCGTTAGGTCAACTGAATGAAAATAAACAGTGTACTTCAGTAGCTCTTTCAGTCTCTAAACCTTAATCCAGTGTAACAGCTTCGGGATGTAGGAGAACAGAAGGTTTGCAGTGGGAAAGTGCATTTCTGCAAAAATTGTGTGATGCAATCAAACCACCCTGGACAAGAATCTCATTCAAACACTTCCAAGATCTTGTGGAATCCAGGACATGAAGAACTGAAGCTGTTTTGATAGAAATTCCTATTAAAGTGCTCATGGATACCTGTTGCTCACAAAAATTAGATGATACTTCAAAATGAATATGAAGCTATTATTGTAGTTTATTAAACAAGATCATCAGAAAAGCAAATGAAAAGTCAATTATGCAAATGAGATGCAAACTTAATTATTGTGATCGGGTAGCAAGTGATATATTCATGGGGGTGAACAGAAGCATTTTAAACTGGATGAAAGTACCACACATTGACTGTTCAGTAGGGTGTACGATCAGGCAAGACTACCAAAACACCCTGACAGTGACAGGATCAGATTGTCCAGCAGTTCTTATGAGATCTTCTACTACTCTTGCTCCAGGGCAACGTCCAGCTTAATAAGTGTTGTTGGGGATGGGTATTGGACAGTTTGCCAGAAATCTTCCCAGTACATCCCAAGCATATTCAATTCAATGCAAAGGCCATACGCAGTCAAACACGACAGAGCTAATATTACATGATCTGGGTGCATATCTGTTATCCATTGGTAGCAAGAAACTGTCCCAGCAACCCAGCAATTGCTGTGCCTGCTCCTTATTAAGAGTCAAGTATCGTTAATCCCTTGCTCCTGTTCATCACTTTGAATTCATTTTGAAATATTCTCTAATTGTTGTGAGAATTGTACATATATTGCAATCAGATACATGTCATAACTCAGTGGTGCTCTTCAGATAGAAGCTTCAGCTTCTGCATTAATAGGGGCACCACTATCTCACAGCTGGACGGTAAACAGCTTTTCCACAGGTTGTCACGAAACTGAAAAATCAGATTACTGACTGACTCATGTGGAGGTTTCCCACCATCAGATTACTGAAATCCATGTAACTTCGGTGATCAGATTAAGGGCAAAATCTGATTTCTTTCTGTTATCTGATGATTCAGTGCATGTACTAAATCCGCTATATAACACTTGAGGTGAGTGTGTGATGATAGGCTTGCAGATTGTATCAGCTGTAAACTCTGTATTTTTGAACAACTAAATATAGAAGAAGGAGAGATGCCACTACTTTCAGCTAAGAACAAGCAACTAAAGATAAAATTATCATGTGCTCACAAACACCATACAGGCCTTTTTATTCTTTTAAAGGCTGGTACCTGTTTATAAACATCTGATAGTCACTACACTGCATTATTGTCCGCAATACCTCCGGCTAATATGAACTCATGTTGATAGTAATATTAGAGATGAATAATCAAATTGTAGTTGTAGACATAAAGCAGTATTAAAATTAATTCTGAGGGCAATGCTTATTTGGAAGCCAGAGAGCTGCAAATGCTTAGTTACCCTATTTTGAGTCTTATCTAAATCTGATGTCAAACACAACAGCTAATTTGTGTGTAAGATGTGTAGGTATACACTCACCAGCCATTAGGGTGCACCTTGCTGGTATCCTGTTGGACCCCATTTTGCATTCACTTAATTGCCTTATTTATTATTTGCACAGATTCAACAACAACTTTTGGTTCACATAAACAACACAGAGTAACGCAGTTGTGTACTGCAGTTTTGTTTGCTGCAAACTCCCATTCAACCACATCGCAAATGTGCTTTATGAAATGAGAATTGGAGACTGTAGAGGTCAGATGAAGTGAAATGCAGTGAAGTCCTTGTCCAAACCAGAGACGATGTGAGCTTTGTGACAAGCCAAGTAGAAGCAGGGTAAATTATGATCATCTGAATGTTGCAGAAATCAAGACTCAACAGAACAGGAAACATTTATCCAATCATCTGGTGGTAAAGTTGTGAACAAATGCTAATTTTAGCCTTAGTTGCCTGTTCTTAGCTGAAAGGAGTGGCACCCGATGAGGCCTTCTGCTGCTGTAGCCCATCTGCTTCAGTGTTCTATGTGCACAGATTCTGTTCTTGGTTGCAACGAGTGGTTATTTATATTAAGTGGCCTTTCTATCCGCTCAAACTAGTCTTGACCATTCTCTCCTGACATCAACACGACATTTTTACCCATATATTTTCTCTTTGTCGGACCGTACTCTATAAACCTTAGTCATTGCTTGGCATTAAAATCCCAAGAGATATGCAACTTCTGAAATACTCCAGCCCGTGTAGCATAATCATGCCACATTCAAACTCACTTAAATCACCTTACTTAATCATTATATTGCTCGGTTTGAAATTCAGCAGGTCGTCTTGACCATGTCTACATGCCAAAATGCCAAAGTTTCTGCCATGTGACTCTAAATAGATGTTTGTGCTAATGAGCAGTTTAACATGTGTATCTAATAAAGTAGCTAATGATTGCATTTCTGTATATGATTTAGAAATTTAGGGCACATTGGAGCCAGGATGGGCACAAAATGGGTTTATAACATTCATGTGTTTTTATACTCTTAAGTCAGTAGAACATAAATAGGATAGAATTTAGGAAAGCATATAAAATATGTAATAAAGCAATAAAAAGCCAAAAAAGTTGTTCAATTATGCAAATGAGATGCAAGCTCATTATGGGGATTGAGTAGCAAGTGAGATATTTATGGGGGTGAACAGAAAAGCATGTCAACCTGGACAGGAGTGCCACACATTGACTGTTCAGTAGCCTGTATGGTCACCCAAGACACAAACACACTGACAGTGATGGTGCATGGCCAGGATCAGATTGTTTAGCAGTTCTTGCAGGATCTTCTTCGTATTAATTTTGAAATATTCCCTAATTTTTGTGAGCAGTGTACATCAAGTGTCTTAGATAAATGTAATTCTCTGAAAATTGATGGTATTTACTAATTTTGCATGGGAAACTGACAGGTGATAACTTTCATTATCAATCTCATTCCAGCAACCAAAATTACTTTCTCCTTGGGAAGGATAGATGTTACATGTCAAAATTAAGTAAAGTACTATTTATAAGAATTAATAGGCTAAACAGACAGAAGTTAAATAGAATAATAAAATGGTGAACATAATAAAATCCAAAATATAAGCTGGGTCAGTGACACACTGAAAGTTATACTGAATTGTAATTTAATACCAATAAACTACACACAAACAAAACCTTCATTAAACCTTTAAAATCCATAGTGAGACACACACATTGAGGCTTGTCTTAAGAGTTTGATTATGATTAACTTATGTTCCATTAATAATGTTTTAAAATCTTCTGTCTGGCAGATATACATTTAATCAAGCAATGTAAAGTAATTAATTAAAGAAATATAGTTTTTTGTGAGTATAGCCAAAGTGTTTTTTGGAAACCCATTTTTTTTGCCAACTCTAGCTTATATCCATATACATTTCTACTACGCCTTGAATAAATCTGTATAAAGATCCTTGTAATAGCACGTTTCCAAAAACTGCACCATAACAGTGACTCATATTTACAAATGAAAATATATGGCACTACTGAACTGCTCACAAATCAAATGCAAAAAGTCCTGTGCTTTTTAAGGCTATCATTTCCTCATCTGGTATCATAAAGATAATATTCAATATAACTGCAACTAGGGTGTGAGAGTTGGAGCATGAAATGACCCAAAAATAAACATTGCCAGTATTTGTAAAACAATGGTTTCCCGGATGCCATACCTGTGGGATTCCAGTTTTGGGGTGAAAAGAAGATCTTTCAGCTTGGGTTTCTTTCTCCTGGAAACTGCCTTTGATCTCAGAGGTCTTTTGCAGGGCTGGTTAACGAGCCCCATCAGCCTAATCATTCTGTTTGGAGGGCAGCAGCAAGACCAGAGCAACTGATTAAACATTTATGTTGTTTGAACCAGACATAAAAACAAGATGGAGAGAAAAAAAAACAATGTTTTCTAGAGTGCCATGCTTCACTGGACACCAGGTAAGCCATAATTTATGGAGCCCTTAGATAAAACAAGGTTCAGAGACAAATTAGCCCGTAGTCTCCCACTCACGCACACACCTTCGCAAACTTTCTATTGACATAATGATTACTTTAGCTAATTAAAACTACACCTTCATAACCTAACACAGATCACTGTCACTGCTGGATTAAAAATAGTTAACTGACCAAAAATGTCCAGCCACCTGTAGGTAGGATGAATTACAGATGACAAGCACAAACTGTTCTGCAACAGATGAACTGCTGTCTCAGAGATTACATTTACAAGTTGGGAGCAATATTAGTATATGTGTCTAATAGAGTGCAAAGCGAGTGAACACAATGTTTAAAAACTCCAGCAGCACTGCTATACCTGACCTACTCCTACCAGCTAAACACATACTAACTCGTCCCCACATCAGTATCACTGCAGTGCTTAGAATGACCCATGTGCCTATACCTGATCTGGTGTTCTTGTGAGGAACTTGAGCAAAGAGTAAATAGGGCAGAGTAAATAGTGAGTAAAAGTATGTAGAGCACCAGATGGACTATAAAAATACATAATGATACATAATAATAAAAGGTTGTGAAAACCATTGTATTCTAGACCTATTCATTACAGAACTGAAGACAAATGTGATTTTACTAGATCAATTTGACAGACCTCTCTTTCTCTTCATCATCTTCACTCTCATACTCTGATTCCTCGTTTTCATCACTGTCACCCGCAGGCAGTGGGGGATTCTCAGGGGGCAACGTGGGGGGCAAGGGAACTATGAGAGGCTGTGGGCCGTAGGTCATTTCAAACTGAAATAGCAAAAAATTACCCAATTCATCATCATAGATTGGCATGCTTTTTTTTACTAAAGAAAAATTATCCTGTTTAGATAGTAGCATATTATTATGTGTCCAGTTCTTTACATGATAGCTCAATTAAAGTTTAAGAAAAGACTTGAAAAGGTGACTCTTATTGAAAGCTCATTTTGTTACCACAGTACAGACTTTCCTGGCCAAATATATAATGTCATGTGTCTGCTGGCTAACCGTTGGCGGAGGGGCTGTTATGGGTCCAAATGGACATGGCAGGTTCATCTTATTCATCAAGTGAAGAACCTACAGAAGATCGAGTTCAAACGATGAGTATTATAAAAGGACACCAGACGTTCATATGTGCCTTTATACACCTTCTCATATGTGTGTCTCAGACAATAACTGGGACCTGGGCTCCATATGGCGCCACGTGTGGAATTGCTGTCCCAGAAGGCCTCTAAAGTGCACTAGCATCACCATGTGGGCAGATGGAGAACTACAGATAACTTGTTCCTTACCGTCAACTCACCTTCTGCATAACAGCAATACAAATTCATTTATAAACCCCAATTGTGTCTTCTTTATATATCTACTACATTTAGGAATGAATTTGTGTGTGCATACTCATGCCCAGTATAAGCAGTAAGAACTGTTAGCACTTACCTGCACATAAAACTTAGGCACACTTAGCAGTGTATGTGTGATGTTTGTCACGACTGCACTCGAAGGAGGAGGGTATAAATATTTTAGCGTTGGATTCGTTCGGAATTTCAACCTGCACAGGCATAGGTACAATCAGGGTGAGAAACACTGCCAGACAGAGAGGGGTGAGGTGGTGTGGAACGTTCCCTAAAATAAAATACTTGCCTAAATAAACCAGCCATTAATTAAGCTGAGCATGCGACACAGATAAGTGTAAAAACAGCTATTCAAATGTCACAGTCACATCAGCTTTAGTTAGTCACAGTTTATAAACAGCATGGTATCAAAACAGCACATAAGAACAAATTAAGATTGCTCCAATGTATCCGTCCATAAACAATTATTACTACACTGCTGACAAAAATTAGTGGATGTTTCATTCAGGGATATTTCATGTTAAAATATTACAACTATGATTTTGCTCAACAATGAACTAAATCATGGCAAAAAATAAAAACTTAAATAGCCTGAATATAATTTAGGAGCATATGTAAATTAAATGCACTGTTCTTCAAATTTGACATTCATTAACATGAGATTATTTAATGAATAATGCATGGGTAAAAAGTAAAATACATAATTTTCAGATTGTCCACATAAATGTGTTATTATTGCTTCTACATGCATGAGAAAAAATAAAAATAAATACATTTTGTACTTGTTTTCCTCATTCAAGAATTAATGAATGAACAAACACAGGAATTTACACAATTATTGAAATAGTTAGGAAGCAATGGCTTTTGTATTCGTGTATATGCATAAACCCAACCCAACCCAACCCAACCCAACATACCATCATATTAATCATAACATTTCTATAGGATTATGGCCAGGACTTCAAAATATCCATTCATACATTTCAGTCTTATTAACCACTCTTGGTTAGAATGACTTGTGTGCTTATTGTTATTGTCTAAAATTAATTGCTAACCCTAAAGGTTCACATATTCCACCGAGTTATATACAAGTATATAATGTTTATATAATACATATAATAGTACTGTTTGTGTCATATGTTTAGTTGACTTCAGTTTATCTAAGTCAGGACACAATGTACATTTATGCAAAAATATGGAAAATTCTAAAGGTTTTACAAACTTTCAAGCACTTCTGTAGGAAAGCTACAAAGTGTGTCAAAAAGCAGTGGGATTACATTGTTTTGGGGAGCACCACTAATCAAATGGTATGTTTTGTAAATTTTCTAAATAAAAAGTAGGGGTCATATTAAATATGATATTTCAGGCCTATTAACTAGTTAATAATTAATAGTTAATTAATTAATTAATCTCTGAGACCCTGAGTGAGTTGCCATTAAATTAAATGCAACCATTAAATGCATGTCTTGTTTCTGCAGTTATCTGATTATTCAAGTGTCAAGTATACATATCTCTTCATACTATATCATACGCTTATCTGGAATAAAATTAACAAATGTGATTAAGAAAGCCTCAGTAACTGGATTACTCAAAGCATGTTATGTATTACTCATACGACTGCCAAGTCCACCCGTTTAAAAAAAAAAAAAAAAAAAACGTATCTTTACTTGGCCACAATTGGAAGCAAACATCTAAAACCCAGAATATACTCAAGAAAATTACTAATTTGATTATTTAATACTATATTTTAAAGTTGATATCACATGAGATTTTTGGCTAGAAATTCAATTACTGCCTGAATCATGTTAACCTGTAGGTTTCCCCATTATCTAATTACTCAAGTACATATATTTAGTCTGTTACTGGACTACTGTAAAAAAATCTGACAAAATCTGATTTTCTGCAGTTAGCAGGTTATTAAGTGCACGTAAACCCACTCCTTGTGAAAACACTATTGGATCACTGGAACAGGCAAACATTTTCACTTCAAAGGTTTTATTTTCTTTGCTTTCTTTTTCTCCATTTTTCTTAAAATACTTTCAAATTGATGGGAATGAAAAGGTTTACAGATGCTTAAAAATGCTTATAGGCTCGGCTTTTAATGAAGAAAGTAGCAATACATGTAATTTGCCCAGTGGTGTCCAAAAGTCTGTAGAATCTAGAACAGTTCATTAATCATTCTTTGTGTTCTTCATTCTTTAGATAAACTCCAGAGTTTACACAAAATGTTAACAAAACACAAATGTTCAATGTACTTCTACAAAAATAAATAAATAAATAAGCAGAGGTGTGAGCTGTGAGAGTGATTGAAGGCGAAATGACTGCTACTCTTGCCTTCGCCCTGAGCCCCTTTATCAAATGCCACCTGGTGCCACCAAATGGCATGAGCAGACGGCCTGTCAGTGGCGCACGCGAACAACTGGACATGCTGATGACAGCCAGCCTCTGACACACACACGGCTGAGGCAGTCTCACACCAGCAGGTATGATAGAGCTAAAACTGTTCTCTCTCTCGCCCTCTCTCATGCACACGCACCAAGCTCTTGACCTATGTGGGTATTTTAACCACAGGCAGAATGGCTGGCATATATTCATAGCAGGACATCGAGACAGTCAAAGCATTTAAATACTAATTCTATCCGACCCCATCCTAATAAAGAATGGGAATTCTGCACTGCATGGACAAAAGCATGTAATAAGCTACACAGTGTCCTGCTGTACATGCAAAACAAGTATCCACACCACTGTTTGGATGTACAAATTTTAAGTATATTATGACTGAAAAGCTTCACTTACATTACATTACAAGGGTTTTAGTGTGGTAGCGCAATGGCAGATAAAATCCTTGCTCCCAATCTGCATTATAATTAATCCCAAGGTGTTGATAATGACAGAGGTCAGAGCACTGGGCAGGCCATACGTGTTCAATACCAATCTCAGCAAAGTAAATGGACCAATGTTTGTGCAATTGTAATCTTAGACATGCTTAAAATCACTGACCTTTTTAGTACAACATTGCCAATTCTAGCTCCGACCTTTATCCATCATCATCATAACTTTAATATTATAATAATTATTGTTGGTACTGTGTTTAAGGCTACAAAATTAAGCACACAAATGACATTTTAGTCAAACCAACAGCTAAGATCATTTTCTCACTCTGAATTTGCTACATTCTCATGCTAAGATGTGGAATAGAATATGAATCTTGTGGATTAATATGAAAGTGGATTGTCCCTGTCCATCTGATTTCCAATGAGTGAATGATGTCAAGCAATATCGGACCCATCTTTACCCCAAATTCATAGCACAAGTATCATTGTGTGTGCGCCAAATTCCGCTCAAGATTATATATCGTACTCCTTATCCAAAGTAAAGACTCTCCAGAATATACACAAATATAGACGTAAGCTGGTTCTACTGTATTTCTATTGTATTGTATTTCAATTCCCCCGTGTCTGAGTTTTGAGCTTTTCTTATGTTTAGAAAGCACTTAAGGTAGTGCTCATTTTGCCTTCTCCAGACTACAGTATTAGGGAAGTACTGGCAGGGTTTTAAAATCAGAAACAACAATACAGGACTATAGACCAAGAATTAACTATTAGACAGCATTCATTATTTTATATTACTGTGTTCTGACAGGGGTAAGAAATGGCCAAATATAATTACAAGTCATGTAATATATGTAATATTATACAATCGTTGAGTATACATCGTTAAGTATATATCGTTAAAATAAATTGTCACTGTGATGTGAATTGTGAATCTTTTTCACACCAAAAATCACACCAAGTAATGACGAGCTCTATGTACAAATACACATGACTTATAAAAGTAACTGAATAACTAAATAATAACTATATTGTACAGTTTAATTATTAATGCTTGTTTTAGACCTTTCTTTTACCTTTGCTTTATTTGCTATTTATTTTTCAGATTAACATTACTTGGTAGTGTTATATAACCATATGTCTATTGTAGCACACCGAGATGGAGCTAGGTACAAAATTGGTACCAATAGGAAGCTCTTCGGTGCATGACTTTGACCAAGCCCTGTCTTGTTGTTTGTGATAACACACTCTATTGCTTAACTACATCCAGCTTGGTGCTATTTTATAAACATATGTAATATCTGGGGTGTAAACTTGATGTGTTTCATCAATAAAACTTAAACAAAAAAAAAAAAACTTAGTTTTGGACTTCAGCTTACTGTTCAAAATGTAGGTATTAATTTTGCCAATAATTTATATTAATCACTGAGTGCCATCATCGTCATGGTAACTGTGATCATTAAGGACCCTTAATAATCCATGCAAGTGCATGTGTGATAAACTTTACTCTTACCCTAAAGTCGGAGCGATGCTGGTATCATTAAGAGAAACATTTTGGTGAGGAGTTTCCTTCTTTTCTTTTCCGTCTTGGTCATCAGCAAACCTAAAAACAAATATCAGATTAAAAAACATTTCACACAACCACTGAATATCAAAACACTTCATTTTAAAACTCATCCATGACCAGATAAATACTGTTCTGGCAAGAAGCAACTGTATAATCACCGATACAGATTTCTGCTTAATCTACTTAATAATACATGTGTGAAGATAACTTCTGAATTATTTGTGCGTGAACACGATTTTTGATACTGATTCGCCTTTAAATCTGCCAATAACTAAGACCCTAGAAGACAGCAGGTGCACCATGCCCAAAAGTGCTACTCATAAATGATTCAGACTGTTTGTTTATTTATTTACCCTCACCTCAGCAACATTGGCTATATGTGACCGAAGCAAGGTTACGATGATTCTCACAGTGGGAGCAATTTAGAGCAACCATCTGACAATGCATGTCTTTGTCATGTGGGAGCAATCTGGAGTACCCAGAGTAAATCAACACAAAAGAGCATGCAGACTCCACACAGGTGGACTTCAAGATCAGGATCAGCGTCTGAATCTCTGGTGTCGTGCGTGCGTGTGTGGCACCAAATAATTTGGGTTATACATAGAACGGACTACTTACCTGTCAGAAACCTTCGGACTTTTCAACACAACTACATTATCTTGGTCTTTTGCAAACTCAACAACCAGAGTGTGACCCAGAATACTCAGCTGATGCAGCCGATTCAGCGCCTACAAAATGGAAGGGACAAAACGCAAATGGAATTTCACCACACACCAAAAAAATACTGTAGAATTTGCTTTTTGGCAATGGTAAGTTCATTAAAAAATAAAAATCCTAACTTGAATAAGCTGGATAAGCTGAAAAAATTCAATTTAGAAAAAAATGTCTGATTTTCTTTTTTTTTTTTTTTTAGATAAAATTATTCTTTTTTTACACTTCATATTTACTTTAAAATATCCCCAAATTTTGCATACTTTAATTTCAGAAACAAAGGGAAAATAACATATCTGAATACGCCAGCGAGTAATGGGTGAGGGGGCCTATATTTTAGGCTATGTCCAAAACATGGCCACATTCTTGAAAGCCACCATTTTGGATCAAGGGCAAGTTTATCCCAATGGGAAGGTTGTAAAGTAGCATATAAAAAAAACAACTTTTGTTGTTTGTCACCAGTAACTGAAGATGGAATTGACAATTCTAGCTGCAGCCTTCAACAACCGACACAGAGAAAGACCACAAATTTCAAGCCACATAATGGTCATCCGAAGACCATTTTTTTGCCAGCCTTTGCGACAAGATCCCCCAATATAACATGTGATATGTCCTGTAACTTCTGACACCCT
>JAUZST010003164.1:0-17383 GCA_034779995.1 Parotocinclus haroldoi
CCTTTGAATTCCAGGTTGTGAGGTAACAAAATGTGAAAAATGTAAAGGGGGGTGAATACTTTCGCAAGGCACTGTAGTTTACTGGTTTTGATTAAAAATCTAGTACAGCTTTAACTGTGTTGGACTGCCACATCCACAATTATTACCTTTTTTTAATTCCCTTTGTTTACGTTGGAACGACGTCAAATTTGACAAAAGTCAAATCTGATCTCATTCCACACAGAAATGCAGCCTTTAGAAAGTAAAAAAGAAGATTGGTCTACAAATCCTGTAAAGAGGCGCAAAAAACTTGATTCGCGATTCTTTTCCACATTTGCACCCATGTGTTAATTAAAAGGTACAGGCTTTTGAGTGGACACAGAAAATACTGTAATGTTAGTAGGAAAATAATTGTGGAAAACTAGTCGTGGTCATTTGTGACCAACAGGTTTTGGGAAGAAACAGCTCATTTGAAGGCAATCTGGGTTGGTAATATTTCTGGCCATGACTGTTTACATATGTATACTGCGATACTTTTTGCCATATTGCCCACCCCTTATTTCAGTTATGATTTCATGAATTGTTTTATGTTATCATGGCTAGCATCTTGTTTTCCACCCCCACCCCCTCTTTGTGAGCGAGCTGCCCCATGCATGTCCCGTTTACGGAGATTCACCTTGCCTCCTGCTCTGGTAGGATATCCAGGTAAAGCCGTTCATTCCCTGCTTCACTCAGTTTCACAAATATAAATACTAATCTTAGAATATCTTATTAGAAAAATGAGGTAGTGCTCATGTTGGGGGTTGTGGTTTGACATTATTACAGGTATGAATTAGACGTCAGAAAGGCAGAAAGGCTATAAAAGTTGCTCAGATTTACAGACGCATGATGTCCAGGCAGCAGCATAGTGCTATAGATACTTATGAACAAAACTGTAACAGTCTCCGGCTTAAATCTCGATGAAATGTTTAATGTTAGCTAAAGTGGAGAGTCCACAAAGGAAGATCTAGAACCCTGGCTTTTCTGGAGAGGTTTGGTTTGGTCAGGTTTGGCTCTGTGCTTCTGTCTTAGCAGTGCTAGCTGCAAGAGTGTGTACGATTCACGTACGGTTACAAGTACGTCCTGGTGAATCGGTTCAAACTCTGAGATCAGACGGTAAATATTTATGGACGTTTTGATGCATTTAAACTCAAAGCAATATTAACTGAGATTATTATTAAGATCATCATTTATAGATTGTTTTTTTTAAAGTGCTGCTTTCTAAATGTATGATTTCTAGCTTTTAATTTAGGCTGCTTTTTAAAAAATAGAAAAAAAAACAAGTCTGTCCCATGCTCTTTAGGTTATTAACAGGACATAAATACCGATTCTGATCTTATTCCACACAAAAATCCAGACCTAAAACGATTGGCACCCTTTAAACATTGTGTTTCTTGATTACGAAACAAACAGATATACAGGAAAATGTAACACAATATTTAAAAGAAAACTCCATTGTATTTTATATTGTTTATTGGATATAACAGAGGCAGCATGGGATCACATGGACAGAGAGCAAAATGAAAGTCATGAAAATATTTAAAGATGTGACAGAGGTGACAATGATACTGAATTTGGCCTGTAGAAAACATTTTTTTCTGATTTTTGTGTACACATTATCTGTATTTTTTGTTTGTATCTTAGTAAAGTAACTAAGAAATAATAACGTATTGTCGTTATACCATTGCCAATACAACAAATCTAATGAATAAATAAAGAAAGAAAGAAAGATTTTTGGACAGTGTTTTGTATATGAACTGATATTTAGTGAAAACACAAATATCAAAACGATTTAAGCTTTAAACCAGTTCAGTAGAATGCGCCGTATATATGGAAACGTTTTTGTTAAAGCCAATTCCTTTAGTTTTTAGTCTTGGGTTGTGACTAATTCATGACTATGAATTAGTGAAAGCTTGTTTATTCTTTGGACTGTATGAAACGTTTTTTTGCTGTTGTGTAATTTTATCGACGTGTGTGTGGGTTGAGGTGTGAATTCTAGGAGAAGTTAAACTGCTTTTTCACCAACACTACACTGGAATCTTTTGTTTAAAGTCTTTATTTACTCTCGTGCTTCACATTTAGATAAACAGTGTGATATAAAATAGTTTGGAGCGCCTGATATCTGACTTTTTTTTGCTTCATCAGGTTATCCGTAAGGGCTGGCTCACCATCAACAACATCAGCATCATGAAAGGTGGCGCTAAAGAGTACTGGTTTGTGCTGACGGCAGAGAGCCTTTCCTGGTTCAAGGATGATGAGGTAAGAGCCGCAATTGAGTAGGTGCTGGTTCGAGTTTTTTTCAGTATTATAAATACTGAAATACGTCACTGTAAAGGAAAGCACATGTTACAATGTGAAAAGCAGATCGGATTAAGACCTAGATATGTGATACTAAAATATCGGATGTCATTTCAGAGCTGGATTATATTTAAACTGTATATATATACATATATATATATATAAAAGCACGAGGCTACCACAAGACTTTGCTCAGGCATGCCATCCCATCCATTTGGACTGGCTTCATTTTGCAAACAAAACGACGAACCTAGGCATGTTGAGGTCGTGTGAAAATGAGCTTTCAAACAAGCAAAGAGAGGGCGAGCTGCTAGAGAAGGCAGCTAACATGACTCCTGAATGCAATGATGAAACGATGCATCCCTTAAAGGTTTTATAGGATTTGTTTGGACGTTGCTATACAGACGAGTGTGTCCAGCCTTTCTGGTCGGTTGCTGCCTGTCTGCCTGTCTGTGCCTGCTGTACAGGCTCCCTGATGTTCTGCACAGCAAGTGTAGACAGGCAGACACACCGCAACTACTGTCCCGTCATCTGCCCCCTTTGGCCTTCCCCCACACTCGGTCCACTCGGGTTTACGTGCAGGCAGGCTTAGTCATAGCGCCTTAATCGACTTATGTATTGGTTTGATTATTTAACGATTTTTTGGTGGACATTTGCTTACAGTACTTTCATTTTTTGTGTATCTTTACTGGACTATTTTTTCATTTAATGTACTGCGCTTTTGTGGAGACCTTCATACAGGGCCGATTTAGAGTGATCAACAAAGGAAGGTCTTTAGAATGTGAAAGGAAACCAGACTGTCCAGAGTAAACCCACATGGACACAGGGAGAACATACTAACTCCACAAACAAAGAATTGACCAAGGGAACTCCAGAAGGTGACCTTGTTGAGTCCAATTTAGGCTCACGGAGTGGCTGGACAGGGTGTATGGCAGGAACCAAGGGCCCACACACTGTCGCTGGACAATGGTCACTGGATAGCTTAGTTACTAAAGTACTCTGAGACTCTGGGAGAGTCTGATAACCGTTCCACATGCTGCCTCCATACTGAGTGCATTTCGTTTAAGGCGTCCCTAAAAACTCCACGTCCTCCTACACTGGGATTGTGGTGGCCTAGAGGGTAAGATATTGGACTGTGGAGCAGTCCCACCTCTGCCAAGCTGGAATAGTCCTAAAGCTTGGACTTTAAACAACAATTGCTTTGAACATAAGACTTCATTTGAGTGTGTATTATTACATTTTTTCTTTACTATATTCCCTCTCGCCTTGTTCCCCCCGTTCTCTCTTCTTGCCTTGTGGTCCCTGTTGGGAGTTGAGGCATTCGGTTGGGGTTCTTTGACACTGCTGGAGTCAGTCCAAGTCAAAACAGCGTTGGCAAACATGCATGTACTGGTATTGGTGCCTTCACTGGGAATAGCACATAACATTTTTGGATTTGTTTGTTTTAATTGTTATACCCGTTCAGTTTGTTGTTTATGTCCTGTTTGCAACACCAACAGGATTTTGGATCCTTCTCCTACACTTCTGCAAACAAATACACACTGACAAAAAACACATTTACACTATGTTAACGGACAGTCTGAACACACACACACACACACACACACTTGGCTCGCAATAGCAAGCATTTTTTCTCTAAACACCACCAGCCAATCGAGCAGCGCCTAGCAGTGGTATTTCCACACATTTGCCCCCGCACGTCTGCCCCCTCCAGACATCCTCTAGTGAATCTAGCGCACCCTCGCAGCATGGTAAAATAAATCAGCATTCAGAAGCGACTTTTACCTTGAACGTGATGTAAAACGAGAAAATAAAGCTGTGCTTTAGGAAAACAAACGTCTTAACATTTCTGGAAGGAGCTGGCTCCCCCAGCTTTACCAGCCATTAACGACAAACAGCTGCCGGAGTCGTTATTCCCAGGCATTCCTTCACCTCGTTATGATACCGTAGCTAAAGGGGAAAGCGGGTAGCGTGAGCTGGCTGGGTTTCCATGCTCAAAAAGATCTTATTTTTAAAGAGTTAACAGTAATCTGGGTTCTGCTTCTAATTGTGTCAGTTCATTTTTGGTTCAGATCAAAATCGATTGAATTTGCTTTGCATTAAAAATATGTTCTGAAAATTAGAAATGAGGTTAAAAGAAGGCCTCTACGAAATTGAAATGAATGAAATATCCCCTAAACATCAGCTTTATTCATCATTACTGATTATTAGGGTAAATAAATGAATTATTATTGCTGAATCATTCTGTTTAGAGATATACGCCACTCACTGTAAAACGTCCGGCTGATCGACATCCATTTTGTTTCATGCCTGAGAAATTAAAATAGGAAGAAAAAATCTGTCGTACTTGTGTCTTACTCACGTCTATGTGATACTACTGTTACTATGTGACAACAGTATATGTCCAGTCAAACAAAGTCAAGCATTCTGCTTTATATGTGTTAAAATAATAACCACCTATTATGCAGTTTATTACTTTGATAAATAGCAAAGAATATTACGATGTAAATCAAGATTTGATGGCATTGCGCCTAGGTAACAGCCATGAATGTTCATTGGGCAAAGATTAAGAAATTACAAAGCGTATGTTTAATTATGTCAAGTATAAGCAATGCAAACTGGTGATAACTGAGCAACTCTATCCACATAACTGGCAGGTTACACCTCTCCAGAGGTGAAATATGAACCAGAGTCACACAGATCTGTGAGCCAGCACTGTACCAGCTTAGCCGTTCTATTCACAAAGCTGGTATGATAATAACCAACGAAGTTACCAGAACCCTGAACATACAGACCTCACCTTGCTGGAAATCGGAAACAAAAACATGAGTAGTGCTGCACTGTGAACTGGGGCTCTTTCAACCAAGTCACTCTGTGCACATTACCGGGTAAACACGAACAGAAACTGGTACCAAAACTCTGTAGAAGACTGACTGCACCTTCCCAGAGGTGAGATACGAACCAGAGTGAACGAGCACTGCAAATCATTGCACTTACAACTGGGCCACTCAGTTGGACATCACCCAGGCCTCACCTTGCCAGAGGCGGGGTATGAAGCATGCTAACACAGCACTGGGGACCTGAGCAGACGTGCTCCGATCATACCATTTGCTAAAAATGTCCTGATAGGTCAGGTGCTCTAATATTTTATAGCACAGAACATAGATTAAATGTATTTAATAAGCCATACCTACACACACACACACACACACACACACAAGCACTGCTGTGGTCAAGCACCGGCAGTAAATCCACTGATTGTTAATAAACACTTCACGGTTGTATCTAAAGCCCCGCTGATGTATGTGGTGTGGATTTACTCTTTGCAATGTATGCGATTACAAACGTTTATTACAAATCAAACAGGAAGTCTTTGAGTTCGGAGTTACTGGCTGTTTGTTTGGGTTTCCACCCATTCCTCAGATGCTAAAGAGACGCTGTGGAGTAATTATAATAAGATTTATGGTCTGGATCGGAGCTCTATTGGTGTAATTTTAGAGATTTGTGTTCACCTAGCCTTTTGTAATTAGGTGATTATTTTGTGAACCTGTATTGGCTGAAGAAAACAGTTATTTAACTTATTTAACACAACAAAGTGTGGCATATATAGTAATAATAATATATAATATAATAATAATAATAATATATTAATTCTCTACACGTGCTGACATTTGTAAAACCGCAGCATTCTAATCCTTTTTTAAACCCATCCCTTGTCCCCGGTCACTGGACAGAGGCCAGTGTGTATTTCAATCTTAAGAAGAAGTTTGGGACTTACTGTACGGGTTACAGTGCTGTGTCCTCAAATGGACAACTTTTTTTTTTATCAAATTAGGAGCATAGTTTTCATTTAAAGTTTGGCTCCCTTCAGTTTTTATCCACCGAATTATTTGATGTTAAAATACGAGTGCAAAATTGATGCAGGTTTAAAAGAGATTTCACGTACAGTTTTGCAAGGCAGACGATGCTAAGTGTAGCCAGTTGGGAGCGATGTGCAGTGCGTTCTCACCCAGTCTAACCAATGTGCAGACTACTGTACACTCACACACTCATGAACAGGTAGTCTGAACACTGGGGAGACGGAGAAGGAGAGCGGTTAGAGCGCTTTCCAGTCCTTTGTCCTCCTTGGTCCTCTACTTCTTGCAAATCTAAAAGAAGCTCGTAGTCTGTCGTTTTCGGTTCAGATATCCCATCCTGGCCTCCAGCATGTTTGTTTGTTGGTCTGTTTGCTTGCTTGTTTTGCTCCCTCTGTGTATTTGTCCTGGTTCGATCAGCGTCCTGCATCGCCCTGCGGTCCGAGAGCGGTATCCAGGCTTGACGTGGCACATTCGTTCAGACGACCGCCGGGAATTTGGGGCGTGCTTTCATGGAAGAGATATTAGGAGAAAAGAATGAGCAAGGCGAGAGAGAGAAAGTCCAAGAGGGAGGAACCCTCGGCTCCTTATACAGCTCGGACAGTCCAGAGGTCCACCCGTCCAGGATGCCGCTGATTCTGGGAGGTTATGAGGTCAAATCCCAAATGTCCACCACCTTTTTAGATGCGTTACTCTTGAGTTTAGCTGTGTTTGTCTTGCGTTTGGGTCCCTCTGTTGCTTTATTTTTCTCCTTCTCTTTCTTACGGCCGTTAAGTATTTCCAGATGTTTGGAGTTAATGCCAGGCTGTAGTTTAGTCTCTCTTGCTCAACTCTCTCCTTATGTCACTCCTCTTTCTCCCCCAAGAAAAACTAGAGGCAGGAAGTGGGGCCTCTGGAATGAGGGGCAATATTTTGGGGCGAAAATTTGGCCTAAACGTTATTCTGTGAAGGTTTTATTTTGCCATCATGTGTGCGCACAGAATCAGTGACGTCCTTAACCTAACCTTGATTAGATTTATTTTATGTTATCCTGTGCCATACATTTCTGGCTTAACCTGAGCCCCCCTGAACACAGGGAGGGGAAATAACGGTGTTCCTTGACCTCGACACATTCTAATGCCTTCCATGTGTGTTCTCTCTCTCTCTCTTACTCAATCTTTTCTCTGCATAGCTACCCATTTGTTTCCTTTGCCTTCTCCAGTCATATTTCACATATCACCTTATAGTTCTGCAAGTCTGTGTATGTTTATTTTACTGAAATCAGTTCAGTCCTGGGCAAAACTTGCTGCCATTGGATCAACGAACGTATTCAAGTGAAAATCTTTTTTATTGGTCTTTGTTTTTCTCCAGATTTCTTATAAATAAAGTGTCTATACGGTTTAATCCAACGGAATCCACAAAATCCAGGATTTAACTGTCATATGCATGCATTGTTCATGTTTGTATTTTATTTGGTTAAACTTTCTAGTACCTGGTTGGACCCCCGGTGTTTAAACAATGCTCAGTTGGTATCAAGGGGGCCAAAGTGTGCCAAGTATATGCCCCCACCAGATACACCAGATACTACCTGAACGGTTTACACCATACAGGATGGATCCACTCTTTCATGTTGTTAAAAACACGTGACAACTTACCAATGCTCTGTTGTCCAGTTTTGGTGAGCCCTTGTGCATTGTAAAGTCAGTTGCCTGTCCTGCTGACAGCAGTGGCACCCGGTGTGTGTGTAGCCCATCTGCTTCAAGGTGTTACGTGTTATTGTTATGCTTACCTCGGTTGTAAGGAGTGGTTATTTAAGTTTCTGTTACCTTTCTATGTCTGCATCTTTCTCTGAATTCTGGAATCAAGGAGACATTTTCACCCACAGAACTACCCTGACTGGATATTTCCTCTTTTTTATACCATTCTAGATTATCGGTTTTTGAAATACTCAGGCAAGCACATGTAGCACCAAAAAATGTGCCATGTTTAAAATACGTGATCACTTAAATCTTTTGTACTGCTTTAGATTGAGGTTTACATTGACAATCCATGTAGGATGTAGGATGTTAGCAATAAGGTTCTTGGTCTTTGACTTGCAGGAGAAAGAGAAGAAATACATGCTGCCCCTGGATAATCTGAAGGTCAGAGATGTGGAGAAAGGCTTCATGTCCAGCAAGCATATGTTCGCCATCTTCAATACAGAACAACGGTAGGCTGGTCACTGATAAACTGGCACCAATACTTTTAACTATAATATAAAATTAAGCCAGAGAATTACCGGCCACTTTGTCCTCCAGTTTCAAGGATACACTATGTAGACAAAAGGTTGTGGATTTGCTGCTGCAGCATACTTTGTTCTAGGTCAAGTCAAGTCATATTTCTTTATACAGCGCTCTTTACAATGAAGCACTGTCTTAAAGCAGCTTTACAGTATTAGATTGTGTTCTATGGGCAATACCAGATTGAGCTAGGGCGACAGTGGAAGGGAAAAACTCTCTAAACATAGTAAGGAAGCAACCCGAAAAAAAGGATCCGACCTGCTTGGGTGGCTTAGATAGGTAATAATTAAATTTGTATTAATTGTAAAGCTAAGTAAATATTAACAGATAAATAAAATGTTCCATAATAATGTAACATAATGTAAAAATGTATGCATTAAGTCCTTGGAGGTACATCGTCCTCCAAGAGGAGCGTCTTAGTGTGTCAGGCTGGAACTGGTACTGAAACATAAGCTTGGAGAGAAAACAGAAAATGTAGTTAGTTATTTATTAAAACCACAGAGATTATTAATTAGTACTGGTGCCATGTAAAACATGAAACTCCTGCAGCACTAACTATAGCAGCATAGCTAGAAAGCTGAGTACCAGAAGGTAACAAAACCAAAAAGGATTACATAAGACATGACATGGCAACCCACCTCTCCAGCAATTAACAAACCTGAGTGAACGTACTAAGGAGGCTAGAAGGCAGAGACCGTTACATTCTGGGTGATACTCTTGGATTTTAAAATGGAATCAAAAGCAATTTTAAATGGATCCTGCTCCTTTTTAAAGTTAACCATTTACAGTTAAAGTCTTATTTGTTGAATGTACTAATCAATTCTTGTCAAAACTGTCCTCCACGACCATTAGGATGAGGGCGCTGAACATAACTTCACCCAGGGGGAAACAACTATCCTAGAAAATCTACGACTATGGAGCTCACTAAGGCTCCCTATTATGTACGGCACTCTGGCTCCCAGGATACATGTAACTCTTGCTGCTGGCGTTCCTAAAGGGTTAGCTAATTACATGTGTTACAAAATGAAGTCACCTATGACCAGAGCTTTTACAGCAGGCTACTCAATGGGTGTTTCACAGAGGGTGACCTGTTGGACACCCTAACAGGTAAAGATTGGTGATTTGGTGGGCTGTCGGAGAACTGTGTAACCATGTAACGTATACATCTTTCTCTAAATGCATAACGTACTACTTATATATGTTTTTATACACTGTCTGATCAAATAAGCGAATAGTTAAGAGACTTTGGCTAATACCTAATAATATTGATTGTTGTTTCAGCATGTAAATGTGTTTAATCCTATTCGCAGCAACACCTTTACTAGCTGTTAATTTATTAAAAAATGTTGGAAGAAGTCATATCCACACATTTTTGCCTGTGTAATGTATATGTTAGTAAAAAAAAACAAAAACGTGCAAACTGTTAAGCACGGGGGTGGTTCTGTTGTGCTTTGTGTGGAAACCTATGGCAAGAAGAGGGCAGAATGGATTTGGATTGTTATTTGCAGAAGTCAATGGGTGACAGATAGAACCACCATGACTGCGTAATTTTTGGTGCATACACCCCCATGCCTGATGTAATGCATCAGGTATAAACCATAAAAAATGTTTCCATTTTGTGCGTCCCATGTTTTCGAGAGAAAAGGCATTAAAATTCAGCAGTTCTACTTTAGGTTATTAAACGTTAAAACAACAAGCCTGTTTTGAAAATGTAATGAGTAAAGAGAATAGATTTATCTTTTGAAACGTGGCAATATAAAAGTAAAAATGAATAAGTTACTAAATAATAAACAAGCAAAGATACCTAAAACAATAGTTAAGTACAGTAATGAAGTACTTATTACTTGCTACTTATCATCTCTGACCACAACAGTTACTGCATCTGGTAATGTAATGTATGTGCTTGTATATAGCTTAATAACCTTAATAATTAGGATAAAACCTTATCACACCGTGGACCATGGACTTATCGCACGATGTACATGGCAAACCTGTGCAACAGATCCAAACTGAATTTTTTTGTTCCCTTAAACCTCCTTGAGATGACATGTGCAGCTTTCTGTATGACATTTGTGGCTGATTGTCTCTGCTCGCATCTGCTCTGCTCCTCAGAAACGTCTTCAAGGACAATCGCTTTTTAGAGCTAGCATGCAACACTCAGGAAGAAGTGGACAGCTGGAGAGCATCGCTCCTGCGTGCTGGTGTTTACCCCGAGAAGTCTTCGGTCAGTGCCCATACACAATTTTCAGATGGAGTACTTAAATCCCAGCTGCAGCTCCGTTCTGTCCCTGATCAGATGAGCTAATCTGTTCAATTTGGCTCTGTCTCGAGGCACAACAAAATATCAGGCCGTACTTGAACGTGTACCAAAAACACTCCACAGCACCTGCTTTCAATAAGGGGCTGCGATCATTTTAACCATTCGAAAGGTGTTTTGCTGGCTTCAAACACATTCCTGAAACCGTTTTTGGCAGTTCTGCAGATTAAAATCATTTCATGTTTTCTTTGCTCAGGCTCTGTCCTCTGATGTTTCCTCTGTCAGGTCGAAAGTGAGAGCTCCAGTGCTTCTGAGAACTTCTCCATGGACCCTCAGCTGGAGAGGAAAGTGGAGACTATCCGCAACCTAGTGGACTCTTACATGGCCATCGTCAACAAGTGTATTCGCGACCTCATGCCCAAGACCATCATGCACCTCATGATCATCAATGTAAGGTCCATCACTCCTGACTCTTAAAAAAAATGGGGTGCGATAAAGCATTTACCATTGCCATTCCTATTCACCAAACTTAACACGTGAAACACAAAATCTCTTCGATTTGTGCCAAAATGTCTCATCTGATTCCATTCTTCCTGCAAACACATTTTAAGATGTGTAACCGTATAGGGTCGTCATCAAACTTTTCATTTAATTACCTGGAATAACTGTAATGAATGTTGCGCAGGTGAAGGAGTTCATCAACGCGGAGCTTCTGGCTCAGCTGTACTCTGCCGGGGACCAGAACACCCTGATGGACGAGTCACAGGAGCAGGTGCAACGTAGGGAGGAGGTGCTGCGTACCCACCATGCCCTCAAGGAGGCGCTGGCCATTATCGGAGACATCTCCACCACTACCATCACTACCCCTCTGCCTCCACCTGTGGACAGCTCCTGGCTCCAGGCTGGCGCCGGTGGCTCCCGCAGGTCACTTATCTTACCGGATAACACAACCTCACTAAATAGCGTTAGCGTCTGTGATTCTGTAATGCACTGTTCACTGCCCTTTCACTTCTTAGGTCTCCACCGCCGAGCCCAACTGCCCCACGTAGGATGTCTGCTGGCCAGAGGCCTGCAGGCAGGGGTGCTCCTCCTCCACCATCTCGCCCGGGTCCTTTGGGACCCTTCAACAACAGTGGCGATAGCCCCCAGGTGCCCAATCGCCCCAATCGTGCTCCTCCCAGCATTCCCAGGTAAGCTCTTATATGAAGAACAGCTGCAGCTTCATGTCCGTCCTGTTTTACCCCAAGGTTTGTTACTACATTAGCACTGATTAAAATAGCACTGCAAAATCAGTTCAGCACTCTTGGGTGTCCCTGCATGACAGAATTGCTGTAGCACTCATTTCATTTTCACTACGTATTAAAGTATAACAGAAGAAAAAATATTGCAGGAGTCACACAAAGTGCTGATCCAGCACAGAGTCAAGTGGAAATATTTCGAATGTGGCTCAGGTAATCAGTGTTCGGTTTCAGGAAGAGTAGGAATTTTATTGGCACAGGTTTGAGGAGACATTTTTGAAGATGCAGCGGCTTTCAGTGCCAAGTTAATAAAGTTAATGATCACGTTTTAGATTTCTCCTTGTTTTTAAGCGTTCTTAAAGTGAACTGCGTAGTGCAGAATGATGCCAATGCTCTAAAATGGTGGAGCTTCACGGCATGGCTCTAACCAATCACCCAGGCTAACATCACCAATCACAGTGCCAAGCATCGGATGGAGTGGTGTAAAGCACACCCCTCCCCTGGACCCTCGAGCAGCCAGAACATATTCTATGGAGCGATGAAACACTTCTCTGTCTGTCAGTCTGAGGGATGAGTCTGGGTTTGGTGAATGCCAGGAGAATGTTACCCACCTGACTGCATCGTACCAACTGTAAAGTTTGGTGGAGGAGTTCTAATATTATGAGGTTGTTTTTCAGGGCTTGGCCTTGACCATTTAGTTTCAGTGAAGGTACATTTTAAAGTATCAGCATACCAAGACTTTCTGGACAATAGTATGCTTAGAACTTTTTACTTTTGAACAAGAATATAGTGTATGCTCACCCCCGCCACCCTGAATTGTCTTAAGCATGTACGTTAAGTGAGCGAGAGAGCGAGTGAGTGTTTTTGTGTGTTTATGTTCCACCTCACCAGAGGCAGGTAGCTTTGATTCACTAACACTGCTAAAGAGCGTTTGCACTGTAAACTTCAACTGACTGTCGAGTTTTCTTTCTAACCAAATTCTAATTCTGTCCTGTCTCTCTCTCTCTCTGTCTCTCTTCCTCCCTTCATCCTCCTTCCCGGATTATCTTTAACCTCACTCCTGTCTCCACGTCTCCCTTCGCACCCTCTTTGTTTATGTCTTTTAGCCGCCGACCCCCACCTTCCCCCACCAGACAGGTTCCGTAAGCAGGCCAGATGGAGCCCCTCACCCTGGACCAAGCACTCACATGTTCACCTTGTTCCTAACATGTCGTAAAAAAAAACCTCAGAGCTTCAGCTCCTGCATGTCCCAGTCTTTAGCTTTGCTGCTCCGCTATCATCCTAGACCTCCTCTACATTCCCGGACCTACTGTCTGTCTGTGTGTGTGTGTGTGTGTGTGTGTGTGTGTGTGTTTACATGCAGTGCTTGTGTCCTTGTTTATCATGCTCACATTGTGCTGTGTCTGTGTGCCTGTGATCCGGATCAGCCATACACAGGAGTGACCAGTGATGCATGATTTATTTCAGCCTATTTTTATGCATGTATGTGTGTGTGCATTTCATGTAACTTTGCTATATGAATAAGAGTTTTTTGTGATGTTCGATGACTGTGTGTGTGTGTGTGTGTGTGTGTGTGCTATCACCCAATATGAGGTCAGTGAGTGATAGTATGTGTGTGTTGGGAGTTGGAGTTACGATCATTATCCTGGGAATCGAGTCGTTTTAGCTACTTTCTGCTTGATGTAAGTCAGTAAATAAGGGCAGATAGGCTAGTCAAGTGTTTATAAGTAGTTAGCAAACTTGAGAGGAAATACAAAGGTTTCTTAAAATTGCGTAACACTGCCTCGGGTAACCATAAAAATGTCATACATTCACAAATAATACGCCAAACTTTACTGTACAAAAAGTATTCCAGAGGTAGTAGATTAGTACCGACTGTTGAAGGCCACGGTCTGGTCCTTGAACAAGACCGTCAACCCGCAATTGCTTGGGCTGTAAGTCACTCTGGATAAGAGCGTCTGCTAAATGTCTAAAGCTAATGTGATGTTCTGGAAAGTGCCATGGCGTTGGCGGCATCCAGTTTTTGGAGCTCCTTCTGGCCCTTAGTAAACCATGAGAGACGGTGTAAATCTTGTGCAGGGCTGTGCAAGCCTCCGGCATGTTGGAACTAGGCTGGTAAGGGAAGCCTGCAGATCAGGTCTGTAACCTTAAATGATTGGGACTGTGTTGACTAGAAGGTCCAGAACCATTGCTGGATCCTTAAACCCACAGTTGGTTGGATTGTAAGATTGTATCAGTTGGAAGTAGCTCTTCAGAGGGCTGGAGGAGGGCGGTCTCCAGATCCTGCCGTCAGTTATTTTGGATCCACTCTGAATTTAGCACAGTTTTACTAAATGTTTGCTAATTTACATTTCATTACATTACATTTCCAAGCATCTTATCCAGAGCGACTTACAACTCATACAGTCTTACAATCCAGCAATTTGTGGGTTAAGGGTCTTGCTCAAGGACCCAACTGTGGCAACTTGGCAGAGGTGGGATTTGAACCCTGGACCTTCTGGTCCAGAGGCCAGTACCTTAACCGCTAGGCTACCACAGTCCCGCTAATGCCATGATAACCGTTTTGTTAAATACTTATCCTCTATTCCATCTGTACAGACATTGCCTTTGTTATTATTTTAAGATTATGAAGTCTTCATGCCATTTAGCTTTCTCTGTACTCTTTGGGGTGCTTCCTTTTAGGGTTTATGTTTCCACTGGATGCAAACAGCTGTAGCTTTCGTTGGTTGTTGCGTCAAATTCAAACCAGTTCCATGTTACTATTAAGCAAAATCGAAGGACTCGTTTGTCGGTCAGGGAAAACGCAAGCTGGACTGGCAGGTTGGTTCAAACGATGGGTTCACATATCAGCACCGGGAATCCCGAATGGATCTGGGGCAGTGTTTCCCCTGCTGTGCTAATAAAACTTGAAGCGGAACGCTAACAGCGGGTTTGGTGAGTAACTACTGCAATAACAGCTTTCAGGTACTGTCGGGTTTTATAAATCCCGGATTGTTACATCAGAATAAACCCATTGAGGTTATGACCCCAGGACTGAGTAATCACAGTAGCTCTAACTCTGGTGTGTGTGTGTGTGTGTGTGTGTGTTCTGTGTTTAATCCCAGCGTGCACATTTCGTTCGGTGGTTTTGTGTTCTTGCTGCTGTCGTTTGCCATTACCGTGGACCCTTAGCTCACGTCGGTGTTGTAACTCTACGTCTATGTGCCTGTGTTGTCGGAGCAGCCCGTCTAGAGGCTGACTAAAGTATCCTGGGACGTAATTATTCCTGCCACACAAACTGCAAAACAACCTGAACCTTCAGTCTTTCATCCCATGGATACGCACCATCCTTAATGCTGTACAGTAACCGTGTGATGTTGCATATATGTTTGTTCCTTACAGATAAACAATAATAATCACTTTAATTAGTCGCAGGATGGATGTGTAATGAACTCAAAATTGACTGCCATTCGGGAAGCGAGTGAATATTAGCGTCTGCTGGATGTTGTCGCAGTGGAAATTCTTGCCGTTGTATCGACAGTCACCCGTCCCATCCGGTCGAAATCTGCTTCCTTCCTCAGTGGCACCCTAGGCTTTCATGACGTGCGACATCCCCCCCCTGTAAGAGGTCGAATAAATCGTGTGCTAGAAGTAAACTTAGATACGTACTCATTTCAGTGGGCAGTTGATGTGACGTTCTTATGGGTTTCTGTCACTCAGGCAGGACATTTTATTCGTACTTGAATTCAGTCGTTTGGTTTTTTTTTGTTGTCTCTTTCTGTATCAACGAAACCTGATTCGTTCTACTATAATGGCATGAATAAGTCTGTATTGCCAAAGCTAGTCATAGAATCTACATATAATATGCAAAAGAACATTTCAGTGTTACACACATCTAGATAAATATATATATATAAACATATAAATAAATAAATATAAAAGGAGGGAAACCAGGACGTTTGCCTCCGTTTTGTAAATGTGGTTCTTTGGAAGGAGGTGTAGGCTGTGTTAGTGATTCTATTCTTTATGTAATTCAATAAAAGCTGTGCTCAAGACCGCTAGCATCGTGTGTTCTTTGTTGTCTTTATTTAACATGTTATAATTACTTTCACTTTCATTTCCGCTTAACCCAGTTCAGTGTTATGGGGGGCCGGGGTCTAAACGGTAGAGCAGGGCAACCCTAGACAGGGTGACCAATGGACGGGCGGCCCACCCGCCCCGGGCACATGCAAACACGCTCTCAAACTCACAGTACCTCACACTGGGAGAATTTCAAAGGCACCAGGTAAAGGAATGTGGGAGGAAAGATCAGGCCATGGATCTCTGGAACTGTGAGGTAACGACTGCACCATGTTGCCACCCTTAATAATAATAATCCATGCATTATCTTCGCTTAATCCAAACGGGGTCCCGGGCCACCCGGCAACTCTGGGTACAAGGGCAGGAACAACCCTAAATGGGGTGTCAATCAGTCAAAGGGCGCACACACAGTTTAAGGGCCACTTTAAATACACTGATTAACCTAACACGCATGTCTATGGACTTTGGGAGGAAACTGGAGTACCCAGAGTAAACCCACACACCCAGGCCACTCCACCCCAGGATTGAACCCGGGACCTTCTTGCTGTGAATTATTTTTTTTAATAATAAGTATTATTATTATTATTATTAGTAGTAGTAGTAATATTGCTGTCTTTATGTTTTTTGTTTTACTATTACATTTTTTGAACATTTATTATTATTATTATTATCATTATTATTATTATTATTATTACTATTTTTATTGTTGCTTTTGTTGAGTTATATGAATAAAAATGATTAATTTTTATTCTCCTAATGCTGTTATCATTTTCAGAAAATTTGAATAATTTTATGTTATTTTTATGTTGTATTTATATATATATATATATTTCTTATAAATTTTTTTTGCTGTTGTAATAATTATATTATTATAATAGGATTATATGTATATAATTTGAGTATTTTTGTAATAACAATATTTTACTGTAGTCTTATCATTGGTAATAATAATAATAATAATAATAATAATAATAATAATAATAATAATAATAATAATAATAATAATAATAATGTGTTGCTGCTGATAATAATATTATTATTAGTAGTAGTATTATTATTTATCATTATATTTTTCTTGTTGCTGTTGTTGTATTTTTAAATAACAATAATAATGACTAATAATTATTATTGCTGTTATTATTTATGTTATCATTATTATTGTATTTACAACTATTTTTTATTATCGTTGTGTTTTATTATTTTTGTTGTTAATTTTGTTTATGCTGTTGCTATTATATTTACTATTATTGTTATTAGTTTCTTATATAATGATAAATAAGAATACTACTAATAATAATAATCATAATAACATTATTAGTACTATTATTGTTATTATTATTATTATTATTATTATTATTATTATTAATATTAATAATAATAACAATAACAACAACAAGAACA
>JAUZST010003165.1:0-17380 GCA_034779995.1 Parotocinclus haroldoi
GGTTATCAGTGTGAGGAGAGCAAACCTCTGTTGTCCGAGCAGGACGGCATTAATAATAATAACAGTAAAGTGGGAGCGGGGCCGTGTCGCCGGAGCGCTCTTCACTGCAGCAGCGGCGGCGGCGGCGGTGGTGGTGGAGGCGGTATGCGTTATAAACTCCTGCACGAGGGCGACATTCAGGTGTGTGCGGTCAAGCACCCGCGTACCTTCCTCAGCAAAATCCTCACCTCCAAATTTCTGAGGAGATGGGAACCTCACCATCTCACCCTGACCGACAGCAGCATCGTGTCCGCCACGGTAAGGTCTTAGCACATCACCGGAGAGCCGGAGAGGATATATGCACTCGCAGAGCAACACACAACTGTGAATTACTGTATCTGTTAGTACCTTTTATTGCCCGTACGTTACTATAGATAAATATTTCCAACACTTTACCTAAACCGAATAAATACCCTTCAGATTGCGAGAACCAGCCAATTACCGACGTCTTTTCAGTTATTTCAGTAGTTTAAGACGTTGTCCTCGCAACGATAGAGAAACACGTACGTACACATAAAGCTGAGTATATACATACATATAGTCTTACACGCGCACACACACACAACCCAGTGAACACAATGGAAACACTAAAACATCGCAGGTTTAAAGGGACAGTTAATGTGCAACCAGGAAACAAACACAGTTAAAGCCTATGAGTGGTTTAATTGAACCAGTAAAATCAATACCATACAACAATCCGTATTTTATCCGTATTCAGACCTTAAAGGCCACTACATTAGGAGCACATTTTCTGTTCAAAACAAACAGGAATATTGTGAAACAGTACTCAATTAAGTGTATTAATCTTCTAAACATATGACAGCCCTTTAGTTAGATTACTTGGATGCACCTTCAAAATGGCTCACCAGGAACTGAATCCTAATCTGCTTTACTACTTAAACCTGTCCTTAATCTGCTATAAATGAATAATGTTTGATGAAATCTGGTAATAGTTCTGGTAAATTTATAAATTGTTACATTATAGCTTTTTAGTTAGCTGCGGGTGGGGATAAAACAGTTTTTAGGGCACATCGGTTAAGTTCACCTTTCTTTGTTTAATTAATTGGTGAAGTTAAGAACTGATCATAAGATTTAAATAGACTGCTCACAAAAAGTAGGTGATATTTCAAACTGAAATAAGTGAAAATTTAAAAGACTTTTATCACGCTCAGTATCTTGTATTTTTAGCTTGCAGACTAGATCGGCTTTAAGGGACTGATATTTCTGAATAATAATCATTTAAAAACATGGTTTTTATTAAATAATGATACTGGTAATATATGGATATATGGTAATAAATCATGGCTTACACTGCCATTGTCAGTAATGGTTGTTGCAGATTTGTCAAAACTATATAATGAATTTGTTTTCATGAGATCTGATGTTAACAGATTTTGCACTGTAAGCAGGAATATGTTTCACTTTCATGGTCTTGAAAGGAGGATGTCTTAATTGTCATTGGTATTCAGTATCATTATTTAAAAAACACTTGTGAAAATGATTATTATTCAGAATTATCTGCCCCACAGAGCCATTCTAGTATGCAAGCTGAAAATACAAGATAATTAAGAGCTTGATAAAATCCTTTTAAATTTGCAGCTACAATTCATGAATATCATCTTATAGGCTAATTTCCTTTTGCGTGGTATTTAATCATGCATTCATGCCAGAGATAACGAGCTAAATAAATTCATTCTAACTTATAGCGACATAGGAACAACAACACAGGAAACAAAGAATGTTACTGTTGTGTATGCATTGATTGTTTAATGAGAACTAAACATAGTATAAATTGAGGGAGTGGTATGAGGTATGAATGGTATTTGTTTTGACAGATTTTAGTTCAGTGTCCAATGAGAAATGCGGGTACGGTGGCTTTCAAAAGCTTGCATGTTGCATTTTCACTGCCATGGACTTTAGTTAAGAAGCCAAGAAGTAGTTTCAGTAGTCTACCTGATAACACTGGGAATGCAATGATCTTTTTTTTTTTTTTAAAAACCCTTTCCGATATGTGAACTTGGTATTAGCCAATATCGAGTAACGATCTGATATCAGTGCTTTGTGAAAAATTCCATTTGAATTCTTTACACCTCATCATGTCTAATAAAAGACTGTAAATAAAGCAAAATGGTAATAAAAATGAATACATAAGGGAGAATATAAAAAACAAGAATGAACTACTACAAAAACTGTTATTGTTAATGTTTTGTTAGTCGACTGGTAAAATGCCTCCAAATTCCAAATGTTTGTTGTTAGCCAATAATTCTGCTTGTCATAATAGCTGATGTTTAACTTAAGGACTTTTAATGTGTGTCATCCTTAATTAATTTCATATTCGTCCACAAATTTACAATGGTTTCAGTTATTATCTTTAACCTGTATGATAATTATTGTAATTTTAGGCAAAGTATTGAAATTCAACAACTTTTGGATGCTAATACAACTAGTGACAGAAATGTTTCTGCAGACCTTTGTTTTGGCTCACATAGAAAAAGAGCCGTGGCAAATTTAATGCCGCTAACTTCATTTTGTTTAACAAAGAAGTCTGCCTGTAAAGTGATCATTCATAATTATTACACATATGATATTTGTGTGATGTTTATGTTGATGTTATCATATTTTGGAATGCTGCACTTCAAGTGAGTAGCACCTGCGGTTAAGAGGCATATGTTTGCAATACCTGTTTTTTTGGGGTTTTTTTTAAATAAGCTCGGTATTAGTGCTGATTTTGACATTCATAAAGTCCACTAATCTGGACCAAACTGGGTTATTGGTTATGGGTACTGGGGTGTAAACTGAACACAGACTGGCTATATATGAAACGTTTTTGGTTTCAAATAATGAACAATATGAGACTTGCGAATAGACATTTCTGCAAACTGTGGAATTATAATGCCATTTTACAGTCTCTGTGGTGCTTCTGTCAGGTTTGGTTCCCTTGGAATCATGGTAACAACACCCCATAACCCACCCCCACCCCCTTTATGGCACCCCTGAGTATTACAAGCTATTTTGTAGCAATTATTTTAAATCATGTGTCATATGGTCAACATATGTTTTAAACATTAAACAAATGGTTTTAAGAAGTATTTAATAATTACTAAAAATACAATGATCGATCAGCCGGCCGATCAGTCTCATAACCGATTCTGTGCCGGTAACAGACTGCACAACAGTGACACACTTGCAGCCATGAAAAAAACGCTGCGAGTTACATTCAGTTAAGCTTTGAACACCGTTCCCGTTTGAAACTTTGAGACCGACCAGTGCTGACACACGCTGATGACGAGGACACACAGGATTTTAGTTGTGGTCCAATGCTACTACTTATCATCCTATATAGCACACGGTGTTATTTAGGTTATAGCCATTTGTTCAACATTCGAAGTCTCTTCACAGGGTAACACGAGTAACTGATGTTTGCAGTGTGGAACTGGACAAAGCTAAAGCTAACTCTGCTGAGAGCGCAGAGCAAGGAATCAGCTGCTGCTGTCTTTCTTTGTAATGGTCGATGTTTCAGTGAAAAAATATTATTTTTAAAATGTAATTTGTTCGAACAGTCTCAATATATGTACGTATGAGGGAACAATTGTAGTGATGAAAAAATCTAAATCCTTGACTGAAGTTCAATCTCACAAAACCAAAGAGAGCCTTTTTAAAAGATATGTTTTTGTTTGTGCATTTTGAAGGACAAAACGTAGAAAATATTGCCACTTGATGATTAGTGAGAACAGATTGCTTGTCTAGAGATCAGAACATGATTCCACTCAGTGCCAGCACTCTGACTGTTAATCTGCTTCTGTTGAAACTGAATGTATCTTTATTGACCTACAAAGTCTACAAAGTATAGTTAAGGAAAATAAGCTTTGTTTTAATGTTATGTTTTATTCCAGTATTTTTGGTGTAGCTGATATAGTTCTTAAGGCTTTCTCACTTTCCCCTGACCCATCCCTGTACTGCCTGTTGGCTTATCTGGCAATTCCATATTCACGTCCTCTGCTATTTAAACCTCTTGTTTAAAGCAACTACAGCAAAGTTAGATAATTGGTGTTTAAATTGTCTATTTAATGGAGTGCAATGTGTTCAGTCCCTTATTTCCTAAGTGCTGAATGTTTATTCATATTTTTCTGTCCAAGATTTCTATCTTTTTTATCTTTTTTGGACCCATCACTAGCATACCGTGAATTGGATATGTATTTACTGGAATTTGCAACTATCATTTAACCACTGAATTCTTAGGGCATATGCCAGTGCTGTGTAAGTTATTTTAAGCATGTTGTCAGCATATCCACGTTCAACTTGATTCTTATTCGTCAGCTGATATTGCGGCGACAGTGACTTTGTTTCTTTATTTGCATCTTAGGGGACTCATTATACCTCCTCATCCTCCGTCGACTTGGAAGTCATTTATTACATGATTTATCCCTGAATATAGATCATTTACAAGAGCATTACAGAACATACTATGGACAGAAATGATTAATGTGATGGCCTAGAATAATACAAAAAAAATGTCCACCATTTGTCTAGGCTCAGTTGGGCCTTACCAAAATAGACTCTCCTTGGCCAGAGACTATATGGGGCAAAACATTTGGGAAAGTGGTAACTATAATTTGTTGGTTCTAAATGTTTTGCTTGATAATTAATATATATTTATATATATATATATCTTTATATAAATATATTTATAAGGATGTGGCAATTGATTCTTCATCACCGTGGTGGTTTGGATGAAGGCTTTGTCATGTCATGATGTTGCTGCAGGGCCATTAGTGACTACTGAAATATGCCATTTACGATAGATTCACTGTATCATATAATTTATCTTTAAATGAAGCAATATGTCTGCAGGATCAGTAATGGCTGGCAGTTCCAACTCCTCTGCCCCTTATTTTAACAGTCTCTTACTGATATTCACTTTTTATCTTGCTGCTTGTTTTGCGTTGTGCCTGTGTCGGATCAGTGACTCACAGTTCACTGTAAATGCTTTGGAGATACAGTCTTGTCGAAGCACGTCACATATACGCACATACAGCATATGGAATTCAACATGCAGGAAGTTTATGGAAGAGCAATTTTATCAGAGTGAGGTCTTTTTATAGTTAATCGTACACACCGAATTGGGTGTAGTTATACCCTGCCAAAAATATCACTGATAAAGGTACAATTAGGAAACATTTTTCTTGGATGTCGTCTTTCTTTCGAGTTTTTGTTAAAGGACTGTATTTAGTGTCAAGATTTATATTGTTATGCTTGGAAGCTCATACCAAGTTGGCCTGTTCCCATGCTGGCTTCAAACCTGTAGGCTACTTCGTATAGAACAGGTCTTAATTCATTCAGCTGTACTAGCATTAAAAGTCAGCTGATTGCCCTGGTTTCTTTCCTCATCTAATGTCTCTCTTGTTTGTGAGCTCACTAGACTAATAGATGCTTAGCGGCTGACCTGTGTTCAGTTGACCGTAGCTAATAGTAGGTTAGTCGACTGAGGCTAATGCTTTCTTTTTGGCAAAGTTGGCGTATTTTATTTGACAGCTCTAATGTTTGCAGTTTAAACAAGTTTCTCTTATTTGCTTTAGGAGAAGTGCTGTGAGGGTAGCGGTGTCAACGATTTGTATATTCCACAGTGTTTATTTTAAAACTGCTCATGAGTGACAAAGTACATTTTTTTTTGCTTGGTAGTGACTGTTAAGTCTCATGTTTACTCATACCAGGGTTGTGTATCATTTTCATGTAATCAATTCCATTCTGATTCTGCTCATCAATTCCAGATCTTAACGATTACTAATTTCATTTGTGTGATTAAGCATGTTCCTTATGTTTTTTTTCCTTATAAAATGATTACTTTCTATTTGAACTACACATTTTTCATTACAGCAGCAGATGGTGCTTATGACCATAAATATGTGAGAGAAGTTTTGTTTGCCTATGTCATTGCTTTAGTACATTGTTATATAAAGGATTGTTCATATTAAGCACCGCACGCAGCTATAGGCGATGAAAAAAGAAGTGCAAACTTCTTTACAACATATGAACTTTCCAAATATGTTGCACTTAGCCTTTTCTCTGAAAGTCAAGCCAAACTTTTGAGCGCTTTTGATCTCCCATCTTCCGCCAATGCTCTATTTGAGCGTATCAAAACAAAACTATGTAATGACGTACATGATTTCATGACACACTGTTCCTGGGAGATAGGTTACTTGTAGAAAGCTCAGTCTGATATCTTGAGTATAACATTATAAACCAGTCTGATCAAGCCACCTGGAATTTAGCCTAGTTATGTTGTTGTCATGCAGCGTATGTGTAATATGATCTCCTACCATTTTGACAACCCTTGTCTGCACATGTGCATGTGCTGTTTCCAAACCATACTGCATTTACATTGTCAGTGGTGTATACATTTGACATAATTCGTAGTGCCATATAATTAGCTATAAAACGTATGTATTTACCAGTAAGGATACTTGAGATGCAGTCAGTTACCTACAGTGCTTTGAATAAACATACTTAATGGGTTAAATTATTTTTTGAAGGAAAGAAGTTAACGCTACTAACACGAGGAACACCTTTCTACACATTGTAATAAACCAGTAACCATTAAGCTCTGTGACATTATGAAAATAACAGTGAATAGATAAAGGCCATGTAAACTTTAGTGCATAGAAAATGTTCTGGTTTGTTATTTCAAATGTGTTCAATAATTTATAAAAGCTGTTATAATTGTTTTTCAAAGAAGCTATGATATGTACTTTTTATTTAGAAAATAAGTGAGACATGCAATTTAACCAGTTGGGGTCAAAAGAATATAGTACCCAATAGACACAGACCAATATGTATCAATATGACCCAAAGAGTCATAGAAATGAAACAGAATGTTGGAGTCATTATAGACACCGATTGAAATATTTTAGTGGTAGCTTGTCAGCAGCAAGTAACAGTTACGACTGATATTTGTAGTGTGGCCAGCATTTATGATCTCATTTATGAACTAGCTTAGACTCTAACACGTATTGTCTAGCAAGCCATGATTAAATAACACTATTTAAGCATTTCGCACTAATGTATTCTCTCTGGATTTACATTGTTCAGTTGCAGTTGAGGGAGTGGGATGGTTTGGTCAGTTGGTCGGTCGGTCCCAGGTCCTAGGTATTTTTTATATTTCAGGTCCTATTTATATAGGAATATAAAATATAGTTATATATTTCAGTTTTTCAACAGTTATATGGCTTGATATGTGGAACAGCCTGGGGAGAATAGGTCTGGAAAAGAAGTATCTTTCATTTTTTTCTGTTTCTTACTAGCATTCTAATCTTCAGTAATCATTCAGACAGTCATGGGAGTTTATTCCACCACCTGACTGTTGGTACAGCAAAGAGTCTTGATGTCTGTTCTCCTTTTCTCTTAATGTGTTTGTCTAGTCAAGTCATGCTTGGAGTTCAAACTAAACAAGTTACCAATGAGGATTGCCTTTAGGTAGGAGGGAGCTGACTAATTTTTAGCTTTGTACGCAAACGCGAGTGTTCTAAGTCTGATTCATATACATCAGATTACTGTCAGATTTTTTTGTTGTTTTAATATTACACACTTTTTTTGTTTTTAAGTGTGTTGTTTAAATAGGTTTTCTATGTGTGACCATTACCTCATGAAGAATATGAAGTCTTTACCATTTTAATAGTGGATAGGTCTTTCTCGCTAATCAGTATATTCTTCTGAACATAACAATGACGTAATGTAACTTTGTAGCCGTAATGTAGCCTTTTCGTTAAGCTTTAAAAAGCTCAATGATGTTTGTGTAATACATAATGCATGCACTTCTTGGCACTCTTAAAAGATAAAGATATTAAAAATCCTTTCGTATAGATGTTCTCACCTAAAGCTGCTCTGTCTTGAAAGCACTGATTTTCCAATGCAGTCACAAGCTGACATTCTCAGTCAAATGTACGAACCATTTACATTTTACAAGATATAGCAGCATGCTATTAATGAAAATCTGTATATAAATCAGGCTCAGTATATACTCTTTTATAGAAGTGCGTCTGTGTGAGACAGACTAAAGGATGGTTTAAGCTACCCCATTACAATAACCTCTAACTTTTATTTTGTCCAAATCTAAATTCACAGGTTCCCTGTGTAACCCTGTACTGGTATAATGACAATAAAATCATCCAGATGTGTGGTTGTGTTGAGATGTAGTGTCTCTTTTGTTCAACACTGATCAGTTATTAGGTGGACATTTTGATACATCCAGAAATATTTTTCCATAAAAGCTACTTCATGTTTGGACTGCGGTCACTTTTAGTAGCTTTATCAGCTTTAGTTCTTTATTTTTTTTATTTTAATGCTATTATGATACAAGCCATATATGCTTGTTTCATTGCATTTTTCTTTCATAGAAAGACTTTTGTAGAAACTCTCTGGGTTAACTTATTCATAGCACTTGGTCATATTAACAAGATTTCTTAAGGCTAAACATAGCTCACCAAGTGGCTGTAAAACAGTTTAGTTACAGAGTATTCCAGGAATGTTCAGGTAAATGTAGCTTATTAGAAGGTACCACAGTTGACTTGCACTCCCCAAGCACATTTTGCTGATAATGTCCTTCTTCGTGGCATGAAGTTTATGGATATTCTGCTACATGCTGATGTGATGCATCTAGCAGTTTCTGTAGATTTTGAAGTGCACTTTCATACTGAGAATCAATACCATCAGTATCAGTATCATCAATCAGTGAGATTCGGTATGAAATGTTCTAGCACATCCCAAATGTGTTCTGTTGGATTCAGATCCTTTGACTGAGAAGGCCACTGAAGAACAGCAAACTTTTGCTTTGTGCTTATACGCTGGATGTTTATTGCGCTGTTCTGTGTAAACTGTTGATACTGTTTTGTATGAAAATCGTAGCTTCAGGGGGCTTGGCAGTATGCATTTTATATGAATCATGTTGTTTGGTAGTATAAAAATAGCTACTAGAGAGTTGGCTACACGAAAGCATTTCTAGAGGATTTGCACTATTCTTTTAATGTATTTCCATGTAAGAACCAGAAAGGATTGCAGGATAGAATGACATTTTAGAGGCAAAGGAATCCCCACCAACAACCAAAATGATCGGCCTGCTTTTAAAACCAAGTGTGGACTGTTGTTTGGACTGGATTTTGTTGTACACGATCAAAGACTGAGAAGGAAATGTGTCCTTGAGCAGACACCTTTTGTGTGTTGCATTTTATCATCTTAAAATCAAGAATGTTAAGTAGTATCACAGAAAGTAAAAGGTGTATGCATATTTAGTGGTGAAACAGAATAAGGTCTTAATTATACAAGGCATATATTCCTCAATGTTCTGGAAGCATACCTCAAAGATTGTAGTTAATATTGACATGATAACAGCTAGCAGTTGATGCAGTCTTGTTGGCTGCACTTTCGGAAGGTGCTCTATAGGATTGAGACCATTTGAGTACAATGAACTCAATGACATGTTCAAGAACTGGGACTGTGGTAGCCTAGTGGTTAAGATAATGGACTCTGGACCAGGAGGTCCAGGGTTCAAATCCACAGTTGGGTCCCTGAGCAAGGCCCTTAACCCACAATTACTGTATAAGTTGTAAGTCGCTCTGGATAAGGGCGTCTGCTAAATGCCGGAAATGTAAATGTAAGAAACCAGGTTGAGATGTTTTAAGCTTTGTGACATCAGAAGATGGGTATAGTTTGGTAATAAAGGGCTGGATGTGGTCAGCAACAAAGGCAGGTTGCAGCCTCATTTGTATGGCACTTGATGTGGTTTTCTGCTGCTGGAGCCCATCTGCAGTAAGATGTGTTGTGTTGCCTTTCTATCTATCAGATCAAACCAGTCTGGCCATTCTCTCCTGAATGGAATCATCAACAAGACATCAGCTCACTGGATTTTTTTAGACCATTATCTGTAAGCCTTCTGTAATCTGTTTTTTTTTTTTTTTTGGACACATCCACAACAGCCTGTCTAGCAACCAAATACTATGCGCCTTTTTTTAAAGTCATTTAAATCACTTTCCCCATTCTGATGCTTGGTGGTTGGCTTGAACATGTATACATGCTTAAATACGTTGTGGCTGCCGTATGATTGACTGGTTAGAGATGTGTTGATGAGCAGTTGAACAGGTGTATTTCATAGGTACCTAAGAAAGTGGCCGGAGAGTGTACCCTGATATAAAATTGCACGAAGGGTAATGCATAGTTTTGGCCATATTACCCATACAATTTTAAATAAATTCATTTATTACCTTTACATAATTCAGTAGCTTCATTTTTAATATTTTTTTTTCTTGTTTGGTGTATCAAAAATCATGCTACTTTTGTAACGAATGGATGAGGAGTTTTCATGATTTCCAGGCTGGTACCCTTTTAAGGCATTATTTTAAGTACATTGCAAGCTGTTGAGTGCTGTTGTGTGCCGTTTTGCGACTTGTTGGTTGTCTGTTGCTGTATATAAGTGAAACCAGCATACAAAGCAGCGTCCAAAAATGTTTAAATTTTTCGAATTAACTATTATGCGCTGATCTGGTGTTATAAATCATGTCAGCATCAATACTTTATTTATCTATCAGATTGGATATTAGGCAGACGTGTCCTAAAATCATCCTATATTATCTCTTAGCTGCGCTTGCACTTCACTTAAGCGTATTCCAAATTCCAAAGTGTGCTTAACACTTTAACAGAACAGAAAGCTAATTCGTGTGAATTACAAATTGTGACATAATAAGAGGCAGACGATTTAGTTTAGTGAAATTCCGGTTAGAAAGAATGAAATATTCCAAGGTTTTTTTTCTGTTTCTCTGATGTAGTCAGAATCTATAGTTTGAATGATATCAGTTTCATGTAGCCCCCTTCCCCCCCAATTCCACATACACGTCTTTTGCTTTTGAACTCCACAGGAATTTATTTCAGACGGTTCATACAAAACTGGAATGACGTATTGAACAAAATACAGTGGAATTATTACAAATGTCTTGCATTATTGCCTTGCTGTGTAAGAGTATTTATTGCTTTCAACATGTTTTCACCAAATTGCCTCACTTGGTTCCCTTGCTGTGCTTCCTGCAATAGCTTCGTCCTCCCCTAGGGGGCCCCACCCCTCAGTTTGGGAATTACTGGTTTAAGATACTTTGTATTCCATCAAGCAAACTTGACTAACATTGCATCACAGCAGGGAGTATGCTTCAGTGAGTGTTGTATATGGTATTTTTCATGACTATTGCGCCTTGGGCAGGTCTATGCTAGTTAAATTTTTATAACATTTTTCTATTTGAGCAGTCTAAATTGGCATGTCACTTGTTAGTAGCCAACAGAGCTGTAAAGTGTTGTTGCCTTTATAAGTGTATGTTTAGAAAAGTGTTGTGCTCAAATCAGCAAATGAGCCCATGGCATTTTCTTATTTCACATTTAACTCAAAATATAGTTTCTTTTTAATGTGACGACATTAAGGTGTACAGGGTTTAAGACTAGCTTCCCTTGAAACTATGAAAAGTATATTACATTAATTACATCCTGTCAGTGGGGCAGTGTTACACCATTTAATATTATTTGGTGTATTGTTTACAGGTTGGAGCTGTATTTACTTCTAGGTAACAATCATAGCATAACAGTTGTTAGACCATTTGGCAGTATTCACAATATTGTAACAAGCTGACATTTCTACTTGGCCTACAGTCCATTTACAGTTATTTTTAGGCTTTTAGAGTGCACTTGTTTTCTGGAAATGACAGCATTTGACCACAGTTTATTTAAAGTACATATCCTGCCATAAGCAGCCCTCTCACTCTAAGCTTGTAACTGGAGATTTTATCCAAGGAGTTGTAGCCTATGCCAAACTTGAATTGTTTAGCAAAAATTTAAAAAATGCTAGAATATTCATTGTATTGAGTCTGGATAAAATGTAGTAGAAAACAATCAACACTCAATCTCTGAATTCTCCAATCAGCCAACAGAGATTGAATAGCACATTCCTTTTGACTATCTTGTAAGAAGAGCACATGTTAAAGTCAGTTCTTGTAGTTGGCATAGATAGGACAGAAATGTACAGGAGTAAAAACCTGATCTTGAACAACCATTTAATATGTTATGGCCAAATGACTCCTAAACTGCAGGGCTTGTGGGGTGCTTTCGATGTGGGTTTGTGATTACTGGGAATATTATTTTTATTAATTTATAAATGTATACAGATGGAAGCACATTGATATTTAGTGTTTCCACTCTAAACTGTGCAACAGGAACTGTATTATTTTATGCAAATGTTATTTTAACAACACTGAAGCTCAAGTATGAGAGTCATGGACACAGTATGGTGAATTGAAATGACCCTTTGAATTGAGCTGATTGTATCGCAATACCCCTATTTTTAGATAATATATACTGTATTAATGGACACTAATGGATATATCTTGATATGAGAGTTTTGGACCCTATTTTCTTATTCTTTGAAGTGAGAATGAACTCGGGGAATTTAACTTGTCTCTTTACTCAAGATTTGAAGCAATCTCTTTTCTACTGTGTTATCTCAATTTAAAGTGACATGAAGTGTATTGAAAAGCACTGTATAAGAGTATGTATACATTATAAGACATTTTAATTCTGTGTTGTTCTGCTGTTTTACTCTTTAAGGGTACTCTGTAAGGTTAGCATTATTTTCAGTTTGTCTATTGATTAAGAATAAATTATATTATAAAACATTTAACACACATTTGGACCATACATAAAACAACACAGGCTTGCATCACTTACCATGAATGAGGAGTTCTGTGAAATTGCGCGTTATGTCATTTGGACGTTGTTGGAGCAGCATATTATATTTAAACTTTGAAAGTTAGATCCAGCCTGTTTTTCACTCCAAACTGGTATCAGACTAATGAAACATTGGCATTTAACGACGTATTCTACATGGCCCCATACTCAGCAGTTCACGAAGAGCATTCCTCTTATAACTAGACATAAAAAAATAAATTGTAGCCCTCGAGCAGTGAAGGTTGTGGGTTAAAAACTTGTTTCAAATTTTGAAACGTCTCTCCTGAAACTGCTTTCCACATAAGTGCTGTTAATTTTTTGTCATTACTTACTGCTCTAAAGATTGGACCACCAGTGTTTTAGAATCAGAATTGCACTTGTGGGAGAACTTGCCCATATGAATAGACCGTAGGTGGACTCGCGAGCTGCACGTAGTTGAACTAGTAGCTATTTCTAACACAGCACATTGCAAATGCTTTTTCCAAGTGAATCTCATGCATTTCAGCTATTTTTACAAGTCAAGCTTGTATTTAATATCACATTAAACAAGATGATGTATGTTTAGAAAATACAGTAGGCAGAGCAGTGCACAGGTGGAGCTGTACAAGAAAACATGAAATGTGCTACTGTTTTCTGTGGGGAGTGCAGATGATTAAGTACCACTTCAAAGAGCATACCAAACAGAGAGGTCTTGGCACCTGCCTGCAGGTCATTATCCTAATAGTTAAAAGGGTTTGTTCCCATTTTTATAATGGAAAATGCTGTATCATTTTAGAGTTAAAAAAATGTATTTTAAATTTTTTTTTAAAATAACTGTAGTTCTAAGAAAATCTGTATGTCTTTCTGTGCATCTATTGATCCTGTGTGAAATGTAAACACAATGAGAAATCATAACAGTGTTATGTTTGGGAGCAGATATGTTTGGGCCCTCAGCATTAGTGCTAACCTGTCTGGCAGTGGAAAATGTGCCTTTGTAGAAGTTGAGGGAATCCCCAGGTACTGCTTGGAAACAGCACAGAGTTCTTGAACTGCACTCATTGCTTTTTTCCATCATAACAGAGATTTTATCTATATAGTCTAGAAATAAAGTGTATATATACATATGTTTATAGGCAGGCTGGCCTAATGTTTATGTATATATAGACGTGGTACACAATATAGAGTGAATACACAAATGTTTGTGAGATCAACATTGACTCGACTTTTCTGCTGGCTGTTCTGAGCATCACGGCATGATGATTATAGTTCTGTGGCATAGTGAGTCAATTCTCATTGGAAAGATATGCTACAGTCATAAGTGTAAAATATTGCTCTTGAGTTTGTTCATCCCTGTATTTGGGCACATTACCAAGGACAAACGCGAGCACACTATTTAGTTATCTAAATTGCAAATTTGCAACTCACAATGGAAAAAAGTGCAAAATGAATGAATCGTGGCAAAATTAAATGTATGGGTGGGCAGTATGATAATATATAGTGTGTGTGTGTGTGTGTGTGTGTGTGTGTGTGTGTGTGTGTGTGTGTGTGTGTGTATAACCTGCCCAATTTTGTTTGTGATCACATGTATCATGATAAATATTGTGTATCCTGAAATGTCTTTATTTATCACAATATAATATTTTTTGCCCAATATTGCCCACCCCTATGATGCATCTTAGTGGTTATGGTTATGTTTAAGTAGTAAGCATGGGTGACAGAAAACGTACAGAATAATTATTATTAGTTAACCAAGTATTGAAGCAAATTCAAGAACGTTGCATTATGTGAATTTGAACTCTCTTGCTCTAATTAATTCCAAATCATACTCAATTCTTTGTTACAGGCCAGTAGAACATGCATCCTTCTCTTTACTGTGCTAGCATTTACACTAAATTGTGTTCTAATGGTGTGTAGATAACTGCATAGATGAACTTAGAATTTAAAATTTAGTGGGCATGTAAATGGAGCATTTTTTTTTACCAGATTGTTCAGCTTCGTGTTCATATAAACAGTTCAGTAGTGATTGGAATTTTTGCTTTGTTATTCAATGCTTTATGTAATTGTTAACTGCCAATGATGACTTTACGAATTTACACTCGTTTTTAACCCCTTTACACCACTAGATTATGGGTATATATTCTACGTAAGATTCAGACTTTTACCAGTAATTTTACTTTTTTGCAATTTCTTCAGAATTAAACAATACTATAATAATGCAGATTATGCAGTTAGATATAATGTAGTTTAAGATTATAAGATTTAGTTTTTTGTAGTTTAACATGGTATACAAAGCAAGCAGTCTACAGTACAGTAAGTGTGGAAAGATGGATGGACACAATTCTAACGAAGTAATCAGAAACAGGAAACATACCAGCTTGGACTGACAGTTCCAAGAATAGTGATCTGTCTGGTACTGGCTAATATCCTTTGGCTTTGTGTGATTGGTTTGTTACCAAGTGGTTAGCACTGTCACCTCTCATTCTGGACTTTACATTCTATAAACCTGTACCAGGTCAACTGGTGTTTCCGAAGTGTCCAATTTTCAGTTATTTCTATATGTGATGGATTGGCACCCATTTGGTTCCTCTTTTGCTTCTTAAACTTATCCAGTTAGACCCTGGCTTCCCACAGTTCTGTATTAAGTGGGTATGAAAGTGAATAAATGAATGTTATTTCCCTTAATAATAACACAATATTGGATGTATGCTCAGTACAAGACATCCATTAAAGTGTATCCATGATAACCTATGTTTTGATAATTTCTTAAAACAGACAATATCAAATGTGTGTATTTTCTTTTGGGAACTTTGGGAACTACCCATCCATGCAATTATCATGCCATTACCCAGTCAACCGACTGAAAAAGCATGACCAAGGAGAATGAATAACAGCATGGAGTAAAATTACCTAATGTTTATGCCTGCAATCTACAAGTTGTTCTAGATGGGTGTGTCTAATTGTTTGGTCAGTAATTGTACACTGTATTTGAAAACAGGCACTCAAACCCACACAACGCCTCGTCATTGATGCTCTGAGAATACTCCCTTCACACATCAAAAATATTTGTAACAAAACCACAGTTCACAGGGAACACCCCTGGATTTTGCACTTTATGCAAACTCCCTGGGCCAACATAAGAATTTTTTTCAAGTCTGTTAATTTATCCATAATGCTGTGTATCCTAAAGGTTTCCAGAGCGTTTTGAGGAAAATCAGAAAAATGCAATTTGTTATTTCCATTCATTTATTTCTTTTTAAACACATAATGAGTGTTTGTCGTCATGTACTAGTGAACTCCCTGTTGATTACATTTGTGGTTATATTCAAGAAAAGGTGTCCCTCCATTTATTTCTTTTTAAAAGCTTATAAAGATTGTTGGTTGAACTTCCTGTTGGTTTCCATGCTTTTCTAACTCCTTCCTGTGCCTGAGGAGTGGCATCCACTTTGACCTTGCTTATCCTGAGCTACAATGTTATAGTATATTATATAAATGCTAGTTATGAGCTACAATGCCAGTTGTTTAACTTTTAATTATTATACACTGGACATAAGCATTTTAAACCATGTAGCAACTTTTAAAGCCATTATGAGTTAAAGAGGTCAACACACCTTTTTCTGAATAATGTGTTTTTATTTTTGATTATTGACTACGGCAACTATGTATTTCTGCTTCAACCTGACTAGATTTGTCTTAGCACTTTGTCATCGTGTATACCATTTGCTGTCAATGTATGTGATATGAAATAAAACATAGTCTTATAGTACACCTACAGTATCATGGTCTGTTTCAAATAACTGGGATACACTTTCTCTAGGAGTGTTTTAGCATAAAATGGCAATATAAAATGGCTATATTATCATTCTTCAAAGTAAGGTCAGTTTTGTCATTTATGTGCGAGCCATGTGAATTTTCACTAGACATTACAGACTGGTGCTTAACACACATGCTTTTCTCCATTATGCTAAAGATGCAAAACTGGTTATTTATAACTTGTATGCCTCTTGTATGTATGTTTGGTTCAAATTGCTGATTTAAGTGTAAACTTCAGTGTGTACTTTGTAGTATTGCCCTAGCTGTCTGAATTTGGAAAAAATGAATTTATCTAATGCTGCGCTGTAGCTCAGTGGGTAGCACCGCAAGAAGGTCCCAGGTTCAATCCCAGGGTGGAGCAGCCTAAGTCCTTTCTGTGTGGAGTCTACATGTTCTCCCCATGTCTGTGTGAGTTTACTCCAGGTACACTGGTTTCCTCCCACATTCCAAACATCTGTGTTAGGTTAATTGGTGTCTCTAAAGTAGCTCATGGTGTGTGCGAGAGTGTGTGAGAGTGTACGTGTGTGTGTGAGAGTGTACGTGTGTGTGTGAGAGTGTACGTGTGTGTGTGAGAGTGTACGTGTGTGAGAGAGAGTGTACGTGTGCGTGTGTGAGAGAGAGTGTGCGTGTGTGTGTGTGAGAGAGAGTGTACGCGTGTGTGTGTGTGTGAGAGAGAGTGTACGTGTGTGTGTGAGAGAGTGTACGTGTGTGTGTGAGAGAGAGTGTGCGTGAGAGAGAGAGAGTGTGTGTGTGTGTGTGTGTGTGTGTGTGTGTGTGTGTGTGTGTGTGTGTGTGTGTGTGTGTG
>JAUZST010003166.1:0-17376 GCA_034779995.1 Parotocinclus haroldoi
CACACACACACACACACACACACACACACACACACACACACACACACACACACACACACACACACACAAACACACCAGTACAATCCCCAAATACAGTTGCTGTGAGTGTATGGAACATGAAACATGCTGCAAGATTTTGGGGTTTTTGGGGTCCATAGGAAGTTTTGATGAAGCACTCCACATAGTAAGCTGCAGGGTTCGGCATGAAGAGCGCACATCATTTCGCCTTGACAAAAGCTAATGGAGCGCACAGTATGATCTAATGGAGAGGAGCTTATCCTGTGGATCAGATCTTGCCTGCAGCTAGCACTGCTTCCCCCTGTGCGGGCGACAGAGAGACAGCATGGCGTGCTTCAGGTTCAGCGTCAGAAAAAGTTCAACAGTTTGAGTTGCTCCCTCTCTGTCTCCCTCTCACCTATCTTGTCTCTATCTCTCACTCTGCTCTGAGCTACTGCATCTGCTAACGAGCGGCTACCCCATAGTGCAACTACTCTTCTCAACAAATCATCGCTTCCTCTTCCTCTCCCTGCAACTCTGTTGCGCACTCTCACTCCAATTTGGGTGAGAAGAGTGGGTTGCCATAGCAACAACACACTGCAAAAAGCCCTCAGGGATTGTGGGATAGATCGCAGAGTGGTGTTTCTGCCTCTGCTGGCCGCAGTGTGGGCTGTGTTTGTCTCTGCTATTGCTCACAATCTCACATTTTGCTGCTGCTGCTGACTAAAGCAAGAGTTTGATGTTTTACAGGGTAAACGCGCACCATTTTTCCTTCAGTTCCACTCAAAGACGTGCTAATACAAACCCACATATCGTGATTCACAATTTACACCTCCACAAGTACACAGATCAATGAAATAAGTTAGCTGCCTTCAATTTTTACTAACAATGAAGAACATGCTAAGTTGTCAAGTTTCTTTCTCCTTTGCATATGCATTTGGATTAGGATTGTCAAACTGTAGGAATGTGGGTGATTACATTCAGTTCAGTTTACTAATGTTTTTGCCAGATTCGTGCCACACGTTTGCACTCAGCAGCAAATGAAAATTAACGGTTGGCACGGTGTTGGAGCGGTTGCCAGATCCTATGCTTTCTCCTGGAGTACCAGGTCCATGAACTGATAAACGAGGCCTGTCCAAAAACCCTGAGAAACAATTCAATTCTAAGTCCCCTGAGAACTGGGGATTGGATTCATTAAAGCTTTCTTAACAAAACAACTTTTGATGGCAAAACCAACAAGTCAAGCATTCTTAGTGTGACAATTATTTTCAGTTTTACGTTGAGAGGTGAATCTTTTTGTTTTGCCTTTCAGCTCATTAGTTTTGTTTTTGAGCTCCTTGTGAGTCTGTATTGTCACAGACGTTCATGTTCAGGAAGGGGAGGATCTGTCTTCTCTTTGAGATTCCTTTGTGGATTTTATTCTCTCTTCAAAACTCACAGAACTTCCATCTAAATCACAGTTTATGCTTTCCTTATGTAGACAGCATTTGTATTTTAATGATGACGTTCACTTTAAAGGCATTTACATTTTTTAATTGGAAGTACATATATCTTATTTCTAAGAACTAAACTGTTTAGAATTTGGTACATTTTAATGTTTAACTTTTCATCTTAAGACAAGTGTGAGGCTATTGTAAGAATAAGAAAGTAATGCAAGAATGTTTTCAAGAATACTAGAAAATAGTTACTTTTTAAGAATTAAGTTAAAAAAAACACATGTAATTTAATTTTGCATTCCAGGTGCTCTGAACAATATGTCAACTCTGAGTGTGACAGTCAAGCCTAATACAATTTTCCTGAGATCCAGGCCCAACAAATCTCCCTGGGAATCTGCTAGTCTTAGTGCTTCGAGGACAAAGCCAAGTACTTAAAATACTCTGAATGCACTGATAACCAGGTCCTGATCCAAATACCGTTAAAAAACAGTCTAGTCTAAAAGCCAGGTTCGGTCTGAAAGTTCAGTCAATATGTTTTTTCAGACATTCAGGTATTCAGGTATTTCCACATCAATATGAGACATAGGTGAATTTTTGCAGCATTTGTTTTGAAAAATTAACACCTCTCAGAGAATACAGGTCTCTCCTCGAAGCAGTAAAGTACAGATGATGAAAATTAAATGTGAATATTCATTTATGAGACAGGTTTTAGAACTGCACTGCAATATAATAAGCAATCCAAATCTGCCGTTCTCTCTTTTCACATATATTCTGTACATGTGAATAATTACAAATGCGAGCACAAATGTGTATTTTTGGGCGGGTATATGGGATACTTGTTCTCACCATTTACTGAAGAATTACATCTTTCAAGTATGATAGAGCTGAACAGTGGCTTTCGGTGTAATAATATTAATTTTTGGAATTCATGGTGTAAAGGCCTTGGATGGAATGTCAGTCTATCACAGGGTCCCATAATTATAACACCTGTCCTTCACATTCCAATCTCAGAGTTTTCAACTAAGGTCCTCAGGATCTGTGAGCTTACCCTTACCTCCGAACCACAGGAGCTGGCATAAATAGATGAACACTGTATGGAAACTATCATTACAAGTGCTATTTATTCAAGAAGTTTAATGTAGTGTAATTAAATTGACAAAGACAACACTTGGGGGATGTGTTAATGGGCATTAATGCCTGTTTTCCATTACCGTGGGAAGCCATCCCTCAACTGGGTTGTAATGACCAGAGTATGTATGTGTGTGTGTGTGTGTGCCTGTGTGTGTGTGTGTGTTTGTGTGTGTGTGTGTGTGTGTGTGTGTGTGTGTGTGTGTGTGTGTAAGTCCATGAATATGAAAAGGGGGTTTTCTCACCTACAAAGAAATGGCGAGATCTGATTTTTACTGTGAGAGTTCTAGCTGGTTGGTAGGTGATCAAATACTAATTTTATGCAATAAAAGGCAAATTAATTATTTTTAATATGTTCTTTAATGTGATTTTCTTAATTTTTTTCAGAAATTTTGTTTCTCAAAGTTGAAATGTACATATGATAAAAATTACAGACTTCTTCATTCTTTGTAGGTGGGAAAACTTGAAAAATTGGCAGCGTATCAAACACTTGTTTTCCTCACTGTATATATATATATATATATATAAATAGATGGATATATAGATGGATGGATGGATGGATAGATAATAGATAGATATATAGACAGATAGACAGACGGACAGATGGACGGACAGACGGACGGACGGACGGACGGATAGATGGATAGATGTATAGATGGATAGATGGATGGTCGATACATAGATGTGTTTGTATATTATGTATACAGTTTCAATTTCTTGTATGGTATGGATTTTTTTAAAACAAATTATATAATATTGTTCACCGCTAGAAGTGTTATGGAGTGCTACGTATGATGACATCTCCAAACATAATAATGAGTTCAGCTTGCTAACTAGCCTAGTAGCATAGCAGTCTGTTGACAGTTGGGAGTGGCTCCATCATTACAGCCAGAGAAAACTAAGATGGAATATAGACCAGAGATGCAAAAGAAGAACTTGAGCCCAAGAAAGGAGCCGTGTTTACAGTTTGGACTTTTTTATTTTTTTTATTTATTTATTTATTTTTTAAATCGGACACAGGTCAAAAGTCTATGTACTGCAAAGTATGTCGTTGCCACTGGTGTTAACATTAGCAACGTACTCCATCTCACCTCAGCAGAAATAGTAAATTGTGGAATTGGGATACTAAAAGTGTGTGGGTTTATGGTCATCAGATACAAGGACATTAACCGGTAACATGAGGGAAACAAGGAAGCCTCATTGCTTGAGGTATTTTCTTGAAGCACTGCCTATGACAGGAAAAGCAAGCAGTGGAGCAACATTACGAACACACTAATAGTTAACCTATGCAAGCACAAGGTCTGGCTACAGACAGATGAGAGAGACGAGTTTCAAACACTGGATTTGAGGTATGTCTTAGAAATAGCTGATTAAAAAATAAATGCATATCTCTTATTTTACGTTCTGCTTTTTAAAATGTTGCAGTTTGCCAAAAATACATTAGGCAGCTATTTAATGTCTACTGTTTCCGTCAAATATTGTGTAATCTAATTGTGTAATCTAAACCTTCATTATATACATGCTGTTAATATATTATTTGTATTCTATAAACTTCTGACAGTAGAATAATTTGCAAATCTATATAATAGGCCAGTTAATGCATGGTGTTTAGGGTGAACAGTCTAAATAAACAATGAGGTTGCCATTGTGTGTCATAGTTTCCTGCACAACTTTATACATGCAAACATTTTATTCCCTTCTCTCTCTCTCTCTCTCTCTCTCTCTCTCTCTCTCTCACAGTACCGTAATTTGTATAGTATACTTACATTTGATCCCTGGAAGAGTGTATGAAGTTATATTAAAAAAATCATCAAAACATACCAAAAATAACATTTATATTAATACGCTTATAACCTATGTGTTCAATAATATACTGCATTGTTGAGCTATGTTGTTTAGTTTTCAAATAGTTAGTCAACTAAAGATTTTTTAATTCTTTTTAAAATAAAGAATGTGTGTGGTTTGAACAATGAATGTGATATACATTAGACATAGCTGCATATGGTGGAATAGACCAAACGTTAAAACTACATGGTAGAGTATAATTCAGTCCAGAAGTGCATTTATTTAAAAAAAAACACAAAGAACCACACAACTTTTAGTGAAGGTTTAAAGAACTACTTTCTCTGAAGTATGGCTGCAACAACGAATCGATAAAAATCAATTATTAAAAGTGTTGGCAACTAATTTCATTATCGATTCGTTGTCACACGATTTATGTCTTACTCGCCTTGACATATCCGCTTACGTCACCTGTGGCGCTTCATAAACGCTGAAAAAAAATAAATAAGAACGACTTGAACGGAGCAACACGGAAATTTCTAAATAAGTTGAACATTGGTTTATACGAGCGAACACTGTGTGCTCGATTATGTGAGACTGTCAGAGAAGAGAAGAGAAGAGAAGAGAAGAGAAGAGAAGAGAAGAGAAGGTTTGGCTTAAATCCTCAAAAGTGCGTTGCACGCAACTAAGAAATGTGTAACATGCTAGCTTTGCTAAAGTGATTTGACTTGGCACGGGAGCAAACGGTGATAATACAGTACCTGAAACAGAAACATGTTAGAGTAACTGATGAGGATTACCATGAGAACTAGCATAGCATAGCACTGTTCATGCTGTTTTTTGCTTGTTAACTGGATAATGGCAGTGATGGAGTACATGTATGTTACTTTTACTTTAAGTGTAATTAGCTTAAGCAGTGTTTGTGTGCTTTATAAACAAATATAACATGTACACAGTTGTGGTAATTAATAATTAAGCTTAAATAGTAATTTACAGAGAGAGTATGAGTAAAGACACTGCACTGTATAGGCAGGATAAATTGCACTTAGACAGGGATTAAGGTAACATGTTTGAGCTACTCTAATTAGTGTAATTAGGTATTTATACACTGTTACATATTGTGCCAGTGTGTGTGTATCTCTTAGCTTTTGCACTTACTTGCTTTAACCTAATGCTGTAAATAAAACATTTATTGACCTGTTTAAATGGATCTATCTATACTCATTCTATACTGTCTTTCTCATTCTAGAAAACAACAGCAGTTTTAAGTCTTATTTAATTGAATCTATTATTATTTAATTATTGTAAGCACTTATTTTCTTTGTTATTTAATGCTCTATTTTTGATTAAAGACATGGAAAATAATTCTTTAAAAATATCCGATTCATCGATTAATCGAAAAAATAATCGACCGATTCAGCGATTGACAGACAGTTAAATGTGCTGTAGTTAGACCTCCACGTTTCGAACCTGCCCTTTGTTTTGAAGATTGTTGGAAATGCAACCATAGTACTGGAACTGTATTATTTAGGGTAGTTAATGATTTATTAATGTCCTCTGATAATGGGCTTGTCTCATTCCTTGTTCTGTTAGATCTTAGTGCAGCATTTGATACTGTTGATCATAACATTTCACTGGATAGACTTTAAAATAGGGCAGGTGTTAAAGAATATATACATAAATGTAAATAATAAATGCTCACAAACTACAAAGGTAAAGTATGGTGTTCCACAGAGGTCAATAATGGGATCACTGTTATTTACACTGCATATGCTACCATGAGGAGAAATTATTCATAAACATGGCATCAAGTTTCACTGCTATGTAGATGTGTACATACTAACGCAACCATTTAGATGGAAGATTGTGTAAAGTACACAAAAACATGGATTTAGTGTAACTTTCTTTTACTTCATTCAGATAAAAACAGAAAAACTTTCGCTGTACCTCCCTGCTCAGAGTTAATAAACTTGGGTGTCAAAATAGATTCAGATCTTTATTTTGATATAGTGGAGTGCATGGTCACGATAGGCCGAATACTAGTGCTTTTATTAGGTCATTTGTTTCAAAATGACTAAAGCTGATGTTGGTGAAAGCAGAATGTGGGGCATAATTGTGGCAGGTCTATGACCTGAGTGATTGCAAGAACTTGTGGGCTTATTAGAAGGAATTAAATCTTCATGAAGCAGAGGTTAGTAAAAACCAGTGATACTAATTAGAAGAAGTACCCAACAGAAGTTAGTAACTAACAGAAGAAGCACATTACAACCTATCAAATAATTGTTCAAAAGTTGTTACCATGCTTGTCTTATTAATTTATGATGGGAGATAATGTGAATGTTCATGGTGCATAATGGCAATTAATTAAGGGATGAAACAATAACTGATGGCATGAATCGGATGTCTCTGAGATGGAAAATGATGTAATTGTTTTGATTCCTCTGTCACATGACTAACACTGGCCCTTGTCGCATGTGTTTTATGACTTCTGTAGTAAAACACTAATCAGTAATGCTAAACTCAAAATTGGTAGGAACACGTTGTACATACAGTTCGTCTTTGGAAGTATCTACATTAGTGATGTATTCGTATAATGTGGATCTGGTGTTCAATCAAGTTAATCATAATAAACACATTGTGCCTAGTAACACATACACAATCACAGGTGCTTTTCATGTCTTCCTTAAATGCATGAATTCACAGACATTACCACCAAAAAGAATAATAATTACAGACACTACAAAATACATTGTCACAACTGCTCTGATATGCATAGTGACATGCAAAGACCACACCAATAGCACATTGCGCAATGCTGCATTGTGCACATTTTGTAAACTCTCTGGATAAGATTGTTCAAGATGGTCTTTTAAACAGCACTTGCAAACATAGCAATATAATATATATGCTATAGCTTAGAAGAGGTGATGTTTTTGAATCTATAATAACAAACTTCTACAGCTGGAGGAAATGCAGTTATAGAGTAGGCGCTGTGCAAAAATTACACCTAAAAATCAATGTGGAAAACTCAAAAGAATGCTACATTACAATGGGAGGTATTGGGGAGAAGGACAGTGACTATTAAATTGTAAAGGTACAACTTCTGTGTTGTTGTGGCATAATGTCTTTTTTCAGCTTAAATGTATTAACATATTAGAATGAATGTACAAATTGTGTTTACATAAATAGGTTCAGTTATATGAAACTGTATATAAGGCACTGTCTCTCAAAATGTATAAAGTTCTATTGTAGTGATGTCACAACATCAGCAGTTGCAGATAATTCTCCTGCAGGATTTCAGTTTATAGATTATTCTCCCTTGGATACGTATGTAAAAACTAAAATCAATTGTACTTTATTAAACCCTATCAGTGGGAGTATTTACAGTGAGTGCTGTTAAGCATACAGTGTAACAATACCTGTAATCTTCATCCCCTTATCAAATTCACTGTGTGTTCCCCAACATGTTTCAAGGATAAAGTCCAAAAGCTTGTACTACAAACAGGAGCTACATTCAACGATTAAACATAGATCAATAATGAAAAATATAGACTACACAAGCAAAGAGAAAATGATCATAATTTACAGAGCATCAATAATGTGTTGATGGCAAAGAACTTCTGCAGTAATTGGATTTGTATTTGTTCTGCTAGGTTTTTAGTTTCCTCCTAAGAAGTATATCCTATGTATTATTTTTATTCTTTCCTAGCATCTATCTTCTTGTTTTCCTCATTTCTTTCTCTCTGTATTCGTTATTTTAAACATGTTCTAGCTAGAAAATTCATAGGTCACTTATGTTTGTTCCTTGTGTAGTTATGTTACTGATAAAGCAAGATTAAGTTTTGTATGAGATGACAGAGTAGATGGATCTTTGCTGAGTACACAAATAATTGCATTACATTACAAAATCCTTAGACGTATTCACTTTGCCCGATCTCATTGGACAAAACGAGGAAGAATCAATATGGTTGGATTACAATAAATTTTGAATTATTGAAAAATGGAAAAAACAAAGAAATGTAGGTCCAGATGTAAACCAATTAGGATTAGTCACAACACCCTTATAAAACATTACGTAGAGGAGAAACTGTGTGAAAAAACATTATATTCTAACAATCACCGGAGGAACAAAGTGCAGAATATACTGAAGCATGATCCAGACAACAAAAGAAACAGATGGTCTAGGTTCAAGCCAGGGAAACCATACAGAAGGAATTTAAATGTGTGGAGATAAGGAATTTCAAGCATTTGTGATGCAGCCATTGGGGTGTATTGTAGAGTGAGTAACCATGTTCAGTGGCTGGCATATGGAAGTTCTTTGTATATCCATTATATGTATAACCAGTGATTTCATGATTCCTGGAGAGTTTTTCTATGTTATGTGATTTTGAATCTGGTGAAATGGTGCATACCTCGCCTAGGGAGGATTATGTCTTGTGCTATCTTAATGTATTCCAGATGGTGTTGATCTGTGAGCACCAAGACAGGATGCTGTGTTTTCTCCAGCCAGTGACTTTTTTTTAAAGCTGACAGCAGCTTTTCCCTCACATCATAATTCTTTTTAACATATCTTAGTGCTAGATGATAAAGAATGGCACTGTCTCTACTGCAGTCAGGAAATTGATCTTTTAGAAAGGATAAGGCTTCAGAAGTAGACTTGGATCTGTGGAGTATCTTAGGATGTAACTAAAGTGGAAAGGTGAAAGGTGTAGCTATCAAACAGATTAGATGTCAAATTTAATAAGACAAAACTGTAGTAATGGCTTGTATTGTCATATCAATCACTGGTTGACATTGTTACATAGCCTATGAGTGGAGCGTTCTCTATTTGTAATACCAATGTGGAAATAGTCTTTAAAGTCAGTGCATGACCACAGTACATTATGTAGCAGTTTAGCATTGTTTACTCAGTTATGCACAGCAATATATGACCGAGGCGAAGACTTGCAGTAGCATGAACACTAACAGTAGCCTGCTAGTGAGCTCTCAATCCCTATTCAGTTATTATAATACTGTGGTATAGGCTACACACAATTTTGAAAGAGAGAAAACCCAAAGGGATCATAATACCTTCATAGTGCCCTATAACAAGTCAAAAAGTCTGTTTGCTTCTTACAGCATCCCAATTAAATTGCAAGAATTGCAAACTTTATATTATTTTGAGGAAGTCTTTGTGGTTGTGCTACAGAATTAAAAAGAATTGCTTAGAAAGAACATTGCATTGCTTGTATTTACATACATTAGTTGTATTTATTTATTGTTACATGAGAGAACAGGGTTGTAACTGGGTTTCATAAGCAGAGAAACCGTGTAGCAGTGTGTCCATACAGATCTTTTCCTGACTGATGGACTGTCCGTCTAATGCTTTGAGAGGGAGTATGTTCTGGTTGTGCAGTTCTATGACAAGATTGTGATTTTAAGTCCCAAAGCTCTAGAGTCAATCATGTTTGACGATAAAATGGACTATTATGCTACAAAGTATACTCCACTGGCTCCCCACCTGAACTGGTGCACTGAGCTTAGGATGCGTCTACAGAAACTGCTCAACATCAGTACAGACAGTCCCTCTGTGAAATCAGTCTCATTTAGCTGCATTCAGCAAGTGGTTTTTAAGTAAAAGGTGATTGACAGGACAGCCAACAGGTTATCAATTTTCTTGGCGGGTTAACTGACTACTTTTCTCTTTTTATCTTAATTGTACGTAGTGCCATGTCACGCCATTCTATTTTCTGGCTCATTTCACAAATATGTGACCAGTATCTTTACTTGCTGCAGTATAAGCCCATACATATAATTAAGAATTATAATTCATAATTTTTATATTAATGCCTTGACTAGTGCCATTATGTTGAACAATAACCGCTTTATAATAAGCCCTGGTACAAAGTATGTTTGTATTATGTATGTGTATGTATGTATGGTTAATCTCAAAGGAGTTAAGGTCAGGTTCTGTGTTAGCTGAGTTCCGTATCAAAGTTGGCAAACCATTTTTTAAGAAGGGTAGTGCAGATTGCTGAAGAGGTGAAAGCCTCTTTCACAATAGCAATCCTAAAGCTGTCAAATTTCTAATTAAGGCAAATATTCTTACTGCATATTAGCCTCATTAGGTGATTATGATAACTAGTCAGCATTTCTGAGAATGGTGTCCTCTGGTGGTAACATGTGGGATTTCTGTATAAGGCTGTAATGGGCAAACAGAAAGATTGCAGTCATTTATACAGTATGACCCGCTGACGGGGCGGTTCGATGGCTCGGCGGGATCAGTGATGGATTGGCACCCCATCTAGGGTTGTTCCTGCCCTTGCGCCCATAGTGCTGGGTGGGTACCGGCTGGCCCGTGACCCCGTGTGGATTAAGTGGAATATAATTAATGGATGGACCCATTGATGTGCATTAATAAACTGTGATGACCTCCAATAATTATGATTATTTAATAATGTGTGAGCAGAGTGACTGTGTCAGAAGTCCAAAATAGTAAGTAATGTAGTAGAAAAGGCACGATGCAGTCAACGTGTTCCAGTTATTAATTGCTTCTCTTTAAATTTTGTCCTTCTACATCACAGTGACATCATTACAGACATTTGCAAAACATTTTCATAGCTCAACCTTTGGAATAAGGCCCAGTGGCAAAGCTTTATGCTGTTCAGACATCCCATTAAATCATTTGACATACAGATGTGCATTTATACTACATGTTTTTCTCATGCTGTTTGCTAATGTTTAATTGATTACATCACTAATGGACAAGATTGAAAAGTGTCATTAAATGAGTGGTCCTAAGAATTATTTGGGATGGATGGGTTTATTTTTATGCCCATGTTTATGTGATATATTGAATTTAGAGAGGATATATTTTTCTAGATGGTTTAAATAAAAATACAGTCTCTGTACTGTTCTGATTAAGGCACATTTTTCCTATCCTTCACCTTTTAAAGGGTTCTAAGACAGGTCTCAAGTGATTTAAACTTGCTAGGTATGATCTCAGACTGATAATGTATGTACGAGATGCAATGTCCATTTTTCACATCATCTTCAGCTGTCAAGCCCACTTGAACCTAAGACTGTTCTGTTCAGGGTCCATCAGGCACATTTCACTGACTGTAAGTAAATGCACATTTTATTTCCAATTCAGATTTTCCAATCCTCTGTGATTCCTGAACAGATCACCACTAAAGGATGGACGACATATTAAGGTAATGATGTAAGTTTTTGGTGCTTCTATGCTCTTTCAACATTTCTTTCAAGTAATTTTCTGCGTACGCTTATGTTTTTATTCAGATCTTTACTAATTATTTAATTCATGTAAGACTGCAAATCAGAAAAGACTGGGACAGTATGGAAAATGGAGAAAAACAACAACAAAGAAAATGCTCAGTGTGTCTTATAATTAATTAGTTTTATTTAATTGCAGATTGAACTTGAGATATTTCATGTTTTGTTTGGTCAACTTAATGTCATTTGTTAATAAACATGCATTCTATGTTTCAGACCTTCAGAACATTCCAAAACAGTAATTATGATAGAAATTTGGGGCTAGTAATGGGGTTAAAAAGCTACATAATTGCATGATTTCCACATCTACCCATGAAAATCTGAGGAACAAAAGATGAGGAGAGGAGCTCCAGTGTGAGTTTGCATAAATGCATGTGGAAAGCCTATGGGTACTGGACTGGCATACCTGTAGTCCTGACCTGACCTGAATAGAGAATGTGTGGAGAACTTGGAAATGCAAAATAAAACAACAACCCCATACTGTTGTACATCTTAAAACATGTTTGCAGAAAGAATGGGACAAAATAACATATGAGAATAATAATCACTTGGTATCCTCAGTGCCCAAACATCAATGTGACTGACAAAACATAAACAACTTATTACATATTAAACAACAATTTAAAATGTACATAGTGCAGCTGGAGCTCAGGTTGATGGATTTTATTAAAGAAATGCGTCTTTTAATCCTTTCAATCCATCCAGCTTTCAATACGTGTTTTTTTTTTTAAAGACCCAATAAATATCTGAGTCATCAAAACTAATATATCAGTAAGTTTTTACCTATTTCTGACCACACTGATTATATTTTAGATTTTTCCATATCCCCTTTATTTCTTGAAAATGTCACTTACTCTGACTGCAACCAATAATTTCACATTGTGAATATCCTTCCTCCTCAAGCACATCAATATCTCTCTGATTTCAGGCTAATTTTTGCCTTTTAAACTACTTATTCCTATCAGCACCAGATAACACATCATTGTTAACACTGCATTTATTGAAGTCTAGCAGGTGCACTTAACCAGAGACATTATATAAGTTGGAGCATGGTCACTGGCTGAAAAATGAATAATCCCTATGTAGTGGCAGGATATGCATGCACAGTAGTAGTAAAAATCTTTTGTTATTAATATTATTTTATATTATTATTACATCTTATTTTGTGTTATTTTAACACAACAGCACCAAGAAGTTCACCAAGTGATTCTAAATGTGCATTTGAAATGTTTTTGTCCAGCAAGATGGCAGCAGAGTGAACATACATGACTTTGATCTAATTTCGGACATATACTGCTCCCAAAAAGTAATGGTAATATCCCCTAGTTTTTGTGAGAAGTGTATATTAAGCCTTGTCATTCTCATTGCCACGCATCATGTAGTGAATACTGAGCACAAAAGTTCATACTTCCTATACAACCTACACAAAGGTAGATGAGAGAACACTTGGGTAGATAACAAGTAGTTATTGAGTTGCTCTCAGTTCTAAGTGTAGAAGGGCTAGATCTATTAGATCTATTAGGGGTTATTAGATGGAGCATTCATTATTAATAATCAGTCCCATGAAGAAGCAACATGCACCATTGAGGTCTTTAGCGCATTGTTATTTATTCCACCAAAGGTTAAAATTGTCTTTGTTTGTCACAGTTTGAAAGGAAGCTGGGGTCAGAATGAAGGCTCGTCATTGTATAGCACACTGCAAACAGTTGAACGTGAAAGGTTTTGCTCAGATGCACAAGCCTAGCAGTCCTGTTCTTTGGTTCTGGCACTTTATTCGTTTTAGGTGACAGAATAACTGAGTGCTGTTTAGAAAACTTGCATATTGCCTGTGTTTGTGGACACACTGCTGATTTACCCATGAACCTGATTCCATTCTCTATTTGTTGCTTAGTTATTTGGTTACTGCTAAGTGAAGATACTGTAGTTGGCGCTTGATAGTAGTTGCTAGTTTGGACTTGATAAACCACACATGAAGCTCCAATTTCTTTGTCCAATTTCAGTGTTGCATACTGCTCTGAATGCGACCAACTTTGAGCAGCAGTTTCCAATTGTGACTAGCCTTCTTCTAACCAGCACTACAAGTTTCCTACATCTATTCTTGGCTTTCAAATCCAGTTGTCACTTACTTGATGTTAACACCACTCATGTACTATAATCTAACAGATGTACTCTCAGACCTCATGTTTCAACTAATAGCACACGTTACTTGATCATGACATAATAATTTATGCCTGATGAAAATTTAGCATTTCCTTCTTATGCAAAAGACCATGGCACATGTATTGTTAACCACCTATTAGATATCTGTCCTGTTGCATGACCGGTGGGCTTTTTTGCAGTTTGCGGTATGTGGGAAGCCCTTTCATAGCAATCTGCCCCCAAAAAAAGTCTCTCTTCTCATGCAGCGTCTAATAGTTTTGTATTATCAATACTGCACACGTTTATGAACGTAACAAATAGAAGCTAATTAGTTAAGTAAGTTTAACTCAATAAGGGTAAATGACTGTCTCTGTATTAAATAGTTATTTACAGTATCTCTTGATTAAATAACCTGGGACCTTCAGATCAGTACTATGTTGTGTCAGTGTCCAAGGAAGTAAACCTGCACTGTATCTATTAAGTAGCTGTCATACCATCTGGTCTGCATTAACAGATACTGTGGACTCTGTCTCCCTGAGTAATGCTAAAAAATATTTTCTATTTTGGCAGGGTTTTTTTTCCCTTTTCCTCATCCTTGTTTTCTCCTCTCCTCTTGCGCTACTCGTTCTAATTATACTGTAATCGCGGCATTGAACATTGTGTAGTGTTCTTTGTGAACATTGTGTAGTGTTCTACCTGATTCTTATCTCTCTATCTTTCACTCACAAACATATGGAGGCATGGGCATATTTGATGCTGTTGGAAATGCAGGGTCAGAGAGCTGACGTGTGGCACAGAGAATGTCAAAAACACATTTAAAAAGAGCCCTGCTTAAATATTGTGTCCTTAACCACTGGATGCATGCCTACATGCGCAAACATAAACCACAACCTCCGAATACTTTGGGCAAATGGTCTACGTTATTATGCGATCATGTGGTTTTATACTTGCATAAGGAGCAGATAGATTTTGACCCTGTTTAGCCTGCTTATGATGGGTCATGATGGGAATCTTGAGATTTGGATACTGTGGGTTCTGTTAATTATTAATTTTAATAATTGGTCAGAAAGGTTATAGTATGAGAAAATAAATGTGGTATATGTTTTACTTTAAAATTACTGCTTCTTCTGTATTCAAATCTGTGGGTTACAATTTATTTCACTGGAAAAAATTCCACTACTTTATAGCCACATCTGTTCCTGTGTTATAAGTAACTGCCTGAAGTCGTTTCCTCTGAAAACATACCTTGGCAAGAATTAAAACAGACATGCAGGTCTAGGAAAACAATTCCTTTACTATTAAGACTGCAGATCCATTTGCCTTGCTTTAATACTTTGAAATAATTTTGGCTGATTAAAAAGTTAACATTAATGTGCTATGTCATCAGACATCATAGTGTAATAGAGCAATAAAACGGGAGAGGGAGTGTGTTGTCGTGAATAACATCACAGCTATGCCAGAAATATTAGTGCCTGAGATAAATCCATGATGCTATTTGTGATAACACACAACCTCATTTGTTCTATTGCTTTTGTACAACAAAATAAATAATTGGTCAATGTGATGTTCACTTCTTTATTTATAGTCTGTGTGGTAAGACTATTCCTTTGTGTCTTGTAGAACGCATGTTGTCTCTTTCACTGTTCAGCATAATGCTCTGTTAATTTATGTGATTCTGTTATTTTGGGTTTCCAAGGTTTTTTTTTTTAACACATATGATGAACACATACACAAATCAGGCTTGTGATTGCACTAAGGGGTAAAGTATGCTACAAAAGATTTATACAACACTACCAAGTAACGTTGGTTTGGAATACAAAGTACACATAAGCAAGGATTAAAGGAAAAGGTACTAAGACTAATAATTCAATAGGAATTAAACAAAAGAATTTAATTACTTATTTGGGTAGTTGTATTATTTGCGTATGCTATGTGTTTGTGTGCATAAAGTCTGACGTCGCTTGGTATCGCATAAGTGGATTGGTACTGTTATTGTGTGATATGTCCTTGCTATTATCATAAATATCATCATGGTGACAATTCTTTTCAACCAGTCAACTTGTATGGTCAGAACTAACTGTTCTACAATTAAATATACACACACACACCAACATTTATTATTAAATATATTTCATGACTATTCCAAACCCTTCTCATTTCGGTCATAATAATTTTGGCAACAGCATGAAATACAAAGTTATTTCAACCACTATTTCTTGGTCTACAGTTTTGGAACTGTTACTAAAACCTAGACAAGCTCATTATTCTTCATTTGCTTCTAGCTAAACTGGATACTATATACTATATACTGGATACTGCATGTTTATCACCTAAGACAAGTTTTTACAGTCCTAAAGGTAGAAATTAAACCAAATTATTACATATATAAACATATATTTACTGAGGGAAATATTCCATTGTTACATATCTAAGAGTGGTAAATTATGTGAGCCTTTAGGAGAGGTGAAAGTCATTTTCAGTCAAATAGATGGCAATCAGGTGTGAGTGGGCACACTGTTGTTTTAAAAAAAGGATCTATCTAATTATTTTCTTAATAACCCATGTTTGTGGGCATGCATAATGGCACAAACATAGGATCTTTATGAGGATGCCAAAAAAGAGCTGTTGAAAAGGTTGAAAAATTGTACCAACTATATGTCACATGATGAGCTTGTTATCTAGCCTCAAAGGAGCCCCTAATAATTGATTCTGTAGATGAGAACTACAGCAGGAAGCTTAATCATATTAGTATTACCTATGTAAATCAAATCCTGTTCATTTACAGCATCACAGCAAAATAATTTGAATGCCAGAGTATATTTTAATACAGCTTTTGTCTGTATTACTTATATCATCCAAACCTCTTGTTCTCTCACTCCTTCTCCTTTTATCACATTCTCCTTCACTCTGGGCACATTCATGGTCAGCATTTCGGTGATCGCTTTTGCTTTGATTTCATTTTAGGATGTGGATTAGCTTAAGTGCTAGGAATACATATACAGAAAAGTTAATCTACACTGAAACACTTTCATAGATCAAGCAAACCGAAAATGTAGAAATACGAGTACAGTGTGTACATTCATACTCTTCTAAATCTAAAAACACACACTGCCAAAAGGGGAAGATCTTTGTAAAAGACATTTGTCCATACACTCAATTAATCACACTCCAACCTCTCCACCATGGCCAAGACCAAAGAACTGTCTAAGGACACGAAGGACAAAATTGTAGATCTGCAGAATGCTGGGATGGGCTACAGGACAATAGGCAACAGCTTGGTGAAGCTGGTGTTTTTCCTCCAAAAAAAAAGAAATCCAGAAATTCACATCGTATGATTTTGTATCCAGTACTTATTTCATGAAATCAAATGCTAATTAATTAATTTAAAATCATGCAATGTGATTTTCTGGATTTCTTTTTTGTTGAAGTGTAGCTACACTAGAAATGACAGGACTTTCTATTTTTTGGGGAAACTTGCAGAATTTACAGTGTATCTAATCATATCAAAGCATCTTTTACTGTGTGTCTGGGTGTATACACTGTCGATTTATATATGTGTGTGTGTGTGTGTGTGTGTGTGTGTGTGTGTGTGTGTGTGTGTGTGTGTGTGTGTGTGTGTGTG
>JAUZST010003167.1:2500-10000 GCA_034779995.1 Parotocinclus haroldoi
ATAGCGATTAGATCTGCTGACACAGAGCTGTAATTACACCCATCGGAACAGGCAATCTCACTGTACTCAGGGACCTCTAGCTGCAGACTCCGCTCAGTTTGGTATGTTCTCCCCGTCCCAAGTCCCAAGTCCGTTTAGGTGGCCGATCAGATCTGCTGTCACAGAGCTGTAATTACACCTGTCACCAGTCTGATATAACTGGTCTCAGGCCTGCTACCTACTCCAAGGACCTCTAGCTGCAAACTCAGCGGGGTTTGGTATGTTCTCCCCCCCCCCCCGCCCCAAGTCCGTTTAGGGGGGCGATCAGATCTGCTGACACAGAGATGTAGTTCTAAATTATACTCTCACCAGTCCAACGTAACAGCCCATCTGACTGTACTCAGGGACCGCTAGCTACAGTTTGGCATGTTCTCCCAAAACAACCCCCCCTGCCCCCTTCTTTGGAGGTTGGAGAAGTCCATTCATTAAGCACGCTTTTCTCTAGGAGTAAATAATCATCCCTGGTGGTTTGGGACCAAGTAAAAGCCGCAAGCACCTGTGAAACACGCGACGGTAAATCTTTTGTTTTCACTTTTGTGTTGTTGTGTTTGTCAATCCTGTCGCTTAAGGACCTGGATTCCGATCCTGACGAGAGCTCGGACGAAGACGTTCTGAACGGACGCGCTGAGGGCCTAGTGGGAGGCGTCACAGAAACAGCCCAGCCCACCCCTGAACCCGTCTCTTCGTCTGGACACGAACGAGGCATGGGAAGGCAGGGCGAGATGGGTCTGAAGGCCCGGGATTTCCGGAGCCATATCCTAAACGGTTCAGGAACCTCACAGGAAGCACGCGAAAGCATGATGGAGAGGCTCCTGGAGAAACGTGGAGCCCCCGTTCCTCATCACGACCCCCGACTCTACTCGGCTGCAGCAGCTCACACCAAATCCATTGCCGGATTCTCAATCTTGGCCTTCCCGGATTTCTGGGGTCACCTTCCTCCAGCCGGGAACGAGCCCATGGCCCCCAGGAAACCCCACATCCAGAGGTAAGTCATGATGTGGATTGTTTAGAAAAAACGGGATCCAGTCCTGCAATTCACAAGGACATTATGACTGAAACAAAGGGGGGTATGGGCATCATGGAGCATGATGGGGGTCAAAACCAGATTGGACTGTGGAGGTCAAAGTGGGTCAAAAGTGAAAAATCTGACAGTAATACTTGATACCCAGAGAATGAAAGTTTATTTACTACAGGTAAAATAGAGCAGGTACCCTGTAAGGCAGGAGGAACCTCTGCTGATGATGAGTCCTGACCGGATCGATTACGGATCATAATATTTGGTAAATGACCCCTTAAAGAACAGATAAAGCCCTGAAGCAGTGCAGCCCTGGAAAGTTATTACATGTTCTCCAGCTGGAAATGAGTGATAACGAACCCACGTTTTCCTCAGTGCGGGTTCGGAGCCTTAGACTTTTCATGCCTTTTCAAAAGCTAAGAGACAAAGAGGAGCTGCCATATGGGCTTTCCAAAAAAGACCGGATTAAATGAACAAAGTGCTCTGGGGTCGGTTCTTCTTTTACAGGAGCTACCCTGTGAATTTATTTCAGCTCAACTAGACCATTCCGGTGCGTTTCATCCTCCTCTGAGGCTGAATTGAAACTGGCAGCGAAATGAAACTGAGATTTGCTAGCCGGCTAAGAGACCTCACCTCTCCAGAGGTGGGATACCAACCGGAGTGCCTCAGCACTTAAGAACTCTTATTCCCAGTCTTGAACTCTTACTGGCTTCCAAGCTTTTTGGTCACGGACAGATCCCGTTCTGTTCAGACCCTAGATGGTGCTCTGAATGACATCTTGCCTCAACCTACACCCTCTGGAGATAAACCCCTGATGATAGCCCTCATCTCATCCAACTGAGCTGGTTATCAGAACCACCTCTTAGGCACCTTTTAAAGGTTCATTTAGAAAACAGGGTAGTACTTTAAAAAAACACACAAAATGGGTTAAGATCTTAAAACCCCCATGAACCAATGGGATAAGAACTTAAAACCCCATGAACCAATGGGCTAAGATCTTAAATCCCCACAAACCAATGGGTTAAGATCTTAAAACTCAATAAAACAATGGGCTAAGATCTTAAAACCCCCATGAACCAATGGGATAAGAACTTAAAACCCCACGAACCAATGGGCTAAGATCTTAAAACCCCACGAAACAATGGGCTAAGATCTTCAAACCCCACGAAACAGTGGGCTAAGATCTTCAAACGCCACGAACCAATGAGCTAAGATCTTAAAACCCCACGAAACAATGGGCTAAGATCTTAAATCCCCACAAACCAATGGGCTAAGATCTTAAAACCTCCATGAACCAATGGGCTAAGATCTTAAAACCCCCACGAACCAATGGGCTAAGATCTTCAAACCCCATTATCCAATGGGCTAAGATCTTCAACCCCCCATGAACCAATGGGCTTAGATCTTAAAACCCCACGAAACAATGGGCTAAGATCTTCAAACCCCACAAAACAGTGGGCTAAGATCTTCAAACGCCACAAAACAGTGGGCTAAGATCTGAAAACCCCCATGAACCAATGGGCTAAGATCTTCAAACCCCATTAACCAATGGGCTAAGATCTTAAATCCCCACAAACCAATGGGCTAAGATCTTAAAACCCCCATGAACCAATGGGCTAAGATCTTCAAACCCCATGAACCAATGGGCTAAGATCTTCAAACCCCACAGACCAATGGGCTAAGATCTTAAAACCCAGCAAACCAATGGGCTAAGATCTTAAAACCCAGCAAAACAATGGACTAAGATCTTAAAACTCCTTGAACCAATGGGCTAAGATCTTAAATCCCCACAAACCAATGGGCTGAGATCTTCAAACCCCGTGAACCAATGGGCTAAGATCTTAAAACTCAATAAAACAATGGGCCAAGATTTTAAAACCCCATGAACCAATGGGCTAAGAACTTATAACCCCATGAACCATTGGGCTAAGCAAATCAAAACCCTTGAATGTTGAATCCCCATTACCCAATGGGTGACGTTCTTAAACTCTGTGAATCAATGGGCTGAACATTTTAAAGGCGTCTTTACAAAGTGTCAGGTACGAGAGGAGAAAACTCTTCAGTACGGTTGAGGCAGGAGCCTCCAGAGTAACCAGGCCCCAAATGTGGAGCCCATCCTTTTAGATCAGGAAGCATAAAAGCAGCTTTGTTTTAATTCTCTCCGGAAAACAAAATATTGAAATATCAATTCTGTTCTGCAAAGCTTTTTTCTTGATTTTATTCCCGGTCCTGGTTATTTCGCCCCTGATGTCTCATGAGAATGCTTTGATAAGCTGCTCCGGCTTACATATCTAATTACTTTCTTTCTCTCTGAACAAAAAGGGAGCAAACCTGACGTTTATTCTGCAGCGTTATTGTCTCCACTCACAGCTGAGATAACACACACCGGTGCTTTTTTTTTTTTTTCCCCGAGAAGTCATTATCTTAGTCAGAAGAGGAAAGCGTCTGGCGTCAGCGCTCACACACACACGCATGGAAGTGACATTTCTAATTCTGCAGGGCTCTACTCCTGATAAGCATGACATACTGAGATATATATATTATATATTATATATTATATTCTTTTCCCAGAAAGTGTTTAAAATCTTTTATGTTGATTGGATGTGTTGATTTCTTGTCACTTGTCACTATGGCTATTTAGTGGGATTTTAGTGTGTATTTATATATTTATTTATATATATATATAAAATATTGCTTAGGGCCGCCATGTTGTGCCAAGTTCGCTTCCAGGTTCAAGGTCTAGATCGTTCTAAGATGTTTTTCTGCTCGCCACCTCTTGAAATCCCATTGGCCACCTTGGGTTAAGATCTTAATAATTAACCGACAGCATACGATCTTAAAATCCCAGGAACCAATGGGCTAAACATTTTTGAAACCTCTTTTTGAACCAAAAGGCTAAGGCTAATCTCAAAACCTTCTGTACCGATGGACAAAGGTCTTAAAACCTCATGAATCAGTGGGCTATGTGTCCCAAAACCCCATGGGCCAAATGTATAAGATCTTAAAACTCAGTGAACCAATGGGCTATGATCTAAAGCAACACAAACCACTGGGCTATGATCTTTAATCCCCATGGACCAATGGGCTATGATCTAAAACACCACCAACCAGTGGGCTATAATATTTAGTCCCCATGGTCTAATGGGCTATAATCTAAAACCCCATGAACTAATGGGTTATGATCTAAAACCCCATGAACTAATGGGCTATAATCTAAAACCCCATGAACTAATGGGCTGGGATCTAAAAACCCATTGAACCAATGAGCTAAGATCTTTAATCCCCATGAACCAATGGGCTATGATCTAAAACCCCATGAACTGACGGGTTATGATCTAAAAACCCATTGAACCAATGGGCTAAGATCTTTAATCCCCATGAACCAATGGGATAAGACCTTAACACTCCACGAGCCAGTGGGCTATGTTCTTGAAAACCCATGAACCAATGGGCTACGATCTAAAAAAAACCCATGAACCAATGGGCTCCGATCTAAAAAACCTTATGAACCTATGGGCTAATATCTTAAAACCCCATGAACTAATGGGCTGTGATCTAAAAAAATCCATATACCAATGGACTAAGATCTAAAAAAAATCCATGAACCAATGGGCTATGATCTTTAATCCCCATGAACCAATGGGTTAAGATCTTTAATCCCCATGAACCAATGGGCTATGATCTTTAATCCCCATGAACCAATGGGCTATGATCTTTAATCCCCATGAACCAATGGGTTAAGATCTTTAAACTACGTAAGCAAAGTGATGGTTAAATCTCTTTGGGTCTTTAGGTTCAGATTCTCTGACTGATAAAGTTTCGTTTTCCAGACAGAAAGTGTTTGAAGACATCCGGCGGCTCATCTGTCCTGATGACATCATCAATAAAGTGGTGTTTGATGTTGAAGATCCCAGGTAATTCATATATATATATATAATTCATCTGAAATGCCTAACATGTCCAGGAAGTTCACATATTCACAGCTTGTGATGGACACGCTCTGCTGGTCAAACTGCTGATTTATTTCTAGAAATAAACCAATGCTAAACATGAATGTCGGTTCACAGATGATTGACAGGACGGATGGTTTTATTTCTGCAGCTGTCAGGATCCGTGGGAAGAATTCTGACCGTTGCAAAAGCATGGCAAAGCCTTTCATGATTACTAGTAATCAAGGACTGTCGAGAAAACAAAACAAAAAAAAAACGAAATAAAAAAAACTTACCATCCTGAATGCATACCTGAGAAAGTAGGTTTACTTCATGGCTGATGTTTTTTTTTCTGCCATGGGCATGAAAAAACGATGTTATATAAACAGCTGATTTATTAACAGACCAGTATAAACCAGTTAAGGTTCAAATGGACCGAGATTACCAGTATCCATGGTTGGACACCTTCTCCAGAAGGCCTTGGAAGATGTAAAGGTTATGGAGGGTCTGCAAAGGACCAGTACCAGTACAGTCTGTGAATCTGTGGAGACAAAGTTAGGTTCTGTAGAGTCAGTGGAGACAGATGGAGGTTCTGTAGGGTCTATGGAGACAGATGGAGGTTCTGAAGAGTCAGTGGAGACAGATATAGGTTCTGTAGAGTCTATGGAGAAAGATGGAGGTTCTGAAGAGTCTGTAGAGACAGATGGAGGTTCTGTAGATTCAGTGGAGACAGATGGAGGTTCTGTAGACTCCATGGAGACAGATAGAGGTTCTGTAGAGTCTATGGAGACCGATGGAGGTTCTGAAGAGTCAGTGGAGACGGATGGAGGTTCTGTAGGGTCTATGGAGACAGATGGAGGTTCTGAAGAGTCAGTGGAGACAGATGGAGGTTCTGTAGAGTCTATGGAGACAGATGGAGGTTCTGTAGGGTCTATGGAGACAGATGGAGGTTCTGTAGAGTCTATGGAGACAGATAAAGGAAAGTACAATTTATTACAGCTAATTTATTACCAGAACAGTATAGACCAATTTAGGTTAAACTGGACCCAGCATACCAGTGTCCAATTCAGGTTGGAATCCATGGTCACCATTTCAGACTCCGGGCGGTTTAAGGGCTTCACAATATTATTCTTGCGACCGTATAACCAGTAAAATAAAACAAAATAACCTAAAAGAAATGATTCTAATCTTTCTGTCCCTCAGTCCTGATTGTTCCTCAGAGGCTCCTGTAGATTCTCTACGTTTCTTCTCCAAATTTGAGAGTGGAAACCTGCGCAGGGCTGTCCACGTCCGCAGGTGGCACACGCGCACACACACACACACACACACACACCCTCGTACAAGCCCCTCATACACGTATATTCCCAAATCTTTCATTCTTTTCTCTGGTTAGATACGAGTATGATTTGATCCTGAACGCGGACGTGAATTCCTCAGCTCATCACCAGTGGTTCTATTTCGAGGTCAGCGGGATGGAGGTGAACGTTCCCTACCGCTTCAACGTCATCAACTGTGAGAAAAGCAACAGCCAGTTTAACTATGGTACACACACACACACACACACACACACACACACACACAATCTTTGAAACCATGAATGAAAAGTATTATTTAGGGTTCATTAAGAAATGGTCGGGGAACCTACAGACAGGCTCTGGTGGGGTTGCAGCTGCAACGAGAGACCCTGAAGGGTCCATGATGGTAAGGAAAGACGGTGAGGGGCCAGTGATGGTAGGTGATGGCTCTGAAAGGTCCATGACTCTGGAGAATCTACAAACAGACGCGAAGGCAGAAAGTCCATGAAGGTCAGTGCTGGCAGGCGGTGGTTCTAGAAGGGGTTTGGAAGACAGCGGAGGTTCCAAGATTACAGGAAAAAGGTCTATAAAGGCAAGTATAGGTTCTAGATAATCCATTATTTCATGTTGTGGTCCTGATTGTGCCACGATGATGCAGTGTTGAGATGGTAGAGGTCAACTGGCAAAGGATCTAGAGGGCCCATTACAAAAAAATGGAGACTTTGGGAAGTCGAGTCCCCATAGAGTCTCCAAAGTGGGATGTCATTTCTGGCCAATTTGAATCTCTGTTGAGTCGGATGGAGGCTGAAGAGGGTCTGGAAAGACACCTCTGTAGGGTTCCTGGACAGTCCATGGCCACAGACAACAGGATATTGTAGAAGGATCGTGCTGACAGAGGGAGGCAGATGCTCTGTAAGGTCTGTGACAAAAGTTTGAGTCTCTGTTTGGTTCTGTGGAGTCTATGGAGACAGATGGAGGTTCTGGGGAGTCTGTGGAGACAGATGGAGGTTCTGTAGAGTTTTTGGAGACAGATGGAGGTTCTTTAGAGTCTGTGGAGACAGATGGAGGTTCTGGGGTGTCTGTGGAGACAGATGGAGGTTCTGGGGTGTCTGTGGAGACAGATGAAGGGTCTAGAAAGTCTGTGGAGACAAATTCAGGTTCTGTAGAGTTTTTGGAGACAGATGGAGGTTCTGGGGTGTCTGTGGAGACAGATGGAGGTTCT
>JAUZST010003167.1:15000-17375 GCA_034779995.1 Parotocinclus haroldoi
AGGGTCAGCTCAGCACCTCGCGACCGCGCCCCTGTCTGAAGTTGGTGTGTGTGTGTGTGTGTGTGTGTGTGTGAGAGAGAGGTTGAGCTGTATTAAAATGTTCTGATGCATGGGGGCGACGCCGAATGTGACACTGACATATTACGGAGGCCCCGCGGTATGCTGGGATACGCCGGCATGATGGATGGAGCTCAGCTTCTGCAGTTCATCATAGCGCGGGAGTAACAATGACCCGAATCAGGCGAGTCCGGGCGAATACAAACCCTCTGACGTTCCCCACAGTGGTCCAAACGCGGAGCCAGGATTACGGTACGGTAAACAGGCGTATTAGCAGGTAACCACTCTGGCTTTGTAAGAAACGAGAGGGACGTGGATCCGTTCTTATCTGACCCTTACAATCGCCTGGAGACTGGTCAGGGGTGCAAAGCAGGGCCCTGTGTAACGCACGCTGCTGCAACACGCCCCACAGCCACAAGGGGGCGTCCACACACACACACACACTCACACACACAGTGCATTTAATAATGACTTTTTCAGCTCCAGGTTTACCTTTTTCCTACGCTTGCTCAGATTGCTAGTACATTTATTTATTTATTTATTTATTTATTTATTTATTTATTGATGATTTCACAGAAATAAGCTTGAATTGTTCAGTAATTGAATTATGCATGGTGTGTTTCAGTCCCAATACCCCCCCCCCCCCACCAACAAAAAAAAATTAGGGGTGCTAACTTTAATTCCAGGGTTGCCAGGTCCCGCAAGAGAACTAACCTGTCAGGGCTATGGGAACGGAATGGAATAAAATGGAAAATATATTTAATAATACTTAATATTATATCCAGAAACGAAATAGAGAATTTAATAAATGAAACAAGGATTATAGTAAGGTACGGGAAATTATGAATAAATCGATGATTTGAATAAAACAGATCATATATTAAAGTCGAAATAATGATTGTAATACAACTGAAAATACAAAATGAAATAATGGTTATATTTAGAGAATATATTCAAACTAAAATATTGATTATACTAAAATAAAGAAAATATTAAATAAAATAATTACTATACTAAAATTAAGAAAATAACAAATAAAATAATGATTATGCTAAAACAGAGAATAAATTAAATAAAATAATTCTTATAATGATATAAAGATAACGATTATACTAAAATATAGAAAATAATACATAAAGTAAGGATTAGACTAAAACAGAGAATATGTTAAATAAAATAATGGTTATACTAAAATAAAGAAATATTTAAATAAAATAATGGTTATACTAAAATAAAGAAATTTTTAAATAAAATAATGATTAGACTAAAACAGAAAACATATTAAATAAAATATTGATTATAATCATATGAAGAAAATATTAAATAAAATAATTACTATACTATAGTTAAGAAAATAAAAAAATAAATAATGATTATACTAAAATAAAGAAAATATTTAATAAAATAATGATTATACTAAAATAAAGAAAATATTAAATAAAATAATGATTATGCTTAAACAGAAAATATATTAAATAAAATAATGATTATAATAACATAAATAAAATATTACATAAAATAAGGATTAGACTAAAACAGAGAACATATTAAATAAAATAATGATTATAATAACATAAAGAAAATATTAAATAAAACAATGATTAGACTAAAACAGAGATTATTGTAAATAAATAATGGTTATAATAAACTAGAGAATATAGCATTGTAGATATAAAAATAAAATATATTAAACAATTTTCATAAAGGGAAACGGTCACATGCATAATGCCCACTGTACCAGGCTCTGGAGTGGGTAACGATTCTAACCCCTCCCCCAAAGCCACTCCCCCTCTCCAGAGCCTGGTACAGTGGGCACTAGGCATGGTCGCTCTGGAATAAATCACTCTGGACTCATCAGACCATGTGACATGGCTGTTTCAGACTGGAGAATCTACACGTTGCTCCTGCTAGGATTAAATGCATTAATCAGCTTTTAATTAATTAATCGTTAATCTGATCAAAGCGTTTGCTTGTTTAAATCCTTTGGCCTCTCATATAACCCACCTTCATCCACACCTGCCCAGTCCCACGTCCCCGAAGCTTCACTGTCAGAGCCTCCAGGCACCAGATGTCTAGTCCCATCGTCTCATGATGTTCAGACATCATCACCAAGCTGCCAGGAGACATTTGGACAGAGGAATCCTGATCAAAACGTGCTTCCTTCAGTTTGTGCTGCCGAGGTTACAGAAACTGGAAAAAGCTCTCAGATTGGATTAGGCTCAAGGTTCGTTTGGAGCACCAACAAATGTGGGCGTCTAAAACTCCGAATTTTGACAGGATTTAACATTTTGGGTGTGGTTCTTACCTTTTTATATATA
>JAUZST010003168.1:0-43285 GCA_034779995.1 Parotocinclus haroldoi
GACGTTACTCTTGCCGTATTAATAGAAAAATAAACTTTAGATCCCACTCACTTTATTCTAAATCCAAAGTTTGAATATGTGACGGAATGTCAACAAACTTCCTCTATGATCAGCTGACTCTACTTAGTAAGTCAGCACCGAAAAGCGGAACCGAAGCAAAGTATTTCAAAATAAAAGTTGCAACAAACAACGCTCTTATAAGGTGACTCCAAAGTTTGAATTTTGAAAAATGAAAGTTGTAACAGTTTGTTTGTTTTAATTTTTAAGATATGTTCACATGCTTTCAAGTTTAAAAAAAATATTGACGGCTACAAATTATCTTGTATAGAATTTAAGCATCTAATTAAATATTAACACAGACAATTTCTTTGAAGAAAACATGAATCAGAGCTATTTAATGTTTTTTTTTTCCTGTGGTCAACTTCACTTGTTAATAAACATCCTTTTCTGCATTTCAGGTGTGCAGTAAGGCTTGGACATTTGCAGTAATGAGTATTAGTAATGATATGAAAAAACTAAATAATTATGTGATTTCAGTCATGATTTTTACAAAAACAGTATCCACTGAAGGCTAAACCTTTGAAGAGCAAAGATGGGCAGGGCATCTCCAGTTTATCAACAAATGCATGACACAATTACTGAACTATTTAAAATCAGTTTTCCTCAAAGAAATATTGGAAATAATTATTTATTTTGCCTAATGCATTGCATAATTAATCATTATTCTATTTTTAATAATTTATATTAATTATTTTTTTATTTATATTTAAAAAATAATATATTATTTATTTAAAAAATATATTAAATATATTTTTTATAAAATATACTATTATTTTTTAATTTATATATTATAATTTATATATTTATTATACAGTATCATAATAGCCACTGCTATTAGCTTATGGTATTTTTATTGTACACAGTGTAAATATTTTAAATCGTCTTTATCTAAATTAATCTTTATTTTAAACATAAATGTTTAAATAATAAATGTTACAGAATGTTTGTCATTTGTGTAAAGAAGCGTAATTGTAACAAGCAGAATTTCCCTCTGGGATCAATAAAGTATTTCTGGTTCTGATTCTGATTAAACGATTCAAGGAATCTGGAGGATTGCTGCATCAAGGACCGCCACTCAACAATATCTGATAAAACCACCTAAGCAAGGTTCAGTTTAGGCTTGTGCCTTTGCCCTTTATGCACTATGACAAATCAGCATTCCAGATGTTTTGGAGTTTTTTGTTGAAGACTTAACCTTTTCCATTCAACCTTTTGTAGATACTGTTCTTGTACAAAATCATGATTATAATCTATAATCTGTTATTTATATAATAATTATACATCACCTGTTTGAAATAACATACTTATTTAGCTTGTTTCACCTCATTTAGACCCATCCTATTTTGGAATGTGCTGTCTATATGGATGTGTATTAATGAAATTAAGTTGACCAGAAAAATATGAAATATTTTGAGTTCATACTGTCTGCAATGACATAAAAGTCAGAGTAAATGTAAAATACACTAATGTTTTTATTAGCATTTTCTCTGCCATTCCCATTTTTCTGATTGGGGGTTGTAATTTATACATAATTGTTTTGTGAGTTTGTAATGACGTGCTGCAATAATGGATCATTGAATTGCTAATGATAGTCAACAACTACACTGCTCACATAAATTAGGAGATATTTCAAAATGAATATGAAGAGGATCCAACAACTGCTGGACACTATGATCCTGTCCAGTCCTCAGTGCTGTCAGTTTTGGGTGACCATGCACCCTACTGAACTGTCAATGTGTGGCACTCGCATCCAGTTTGGTATGCTTCTGTTCACCCATTAATATATCACTTGCTACTCGGATACGATAATTGCGTTTGCATCTCATTTGCTTAATTGAACAACTTTTTTTGACTTTTTATTTGTTCTTCTGATCCCATTTAGAGAAATCAAATTCTTATTTCAAGTGATTTATATTCATTTTAAGATTTTCTAATTTGTGAGCAGTATTGCCAAATATGATTGTTTATAATGGAAATCATAATGATTATAGGGGGTTTCTTGGTGATATAAATATTATTTTAATGCCTGTGCTGTTTCTTTTATAATAAAGTGTATATATAAAATATATTTATGACCTGAATGTTCCCCCTAATTGAAATATGACCCCATAACAAAAATGCAAATAACTTACCAAATGCTGTGAATTTGATATCAATATAACACGATAGCAGATAATGGCCTACACAATGCGTTAAGTACATCCCATACAGACTGGATTAGATTTATCCTTGTGATAGACCAGCCAGGACTTGTTTATGTTTGCACCGTTTCTCCAGGGATAGGTGTGATCTGTATAGGAAAAAGTCGTGTTGAAACGTGAAAAATAGAAAAAAAAAATGCTTGTTCATCCCTCTTTTCTAGCAAACGTCCTTAGCGTTAAAATGTCCACCTACAGTATTTTCATTTTGTAGCATTAGCTAATAAGCAATCAGTGATACATTGATTGCATAAACCAATATACATTCTTATATTTGAATTAAAGAGCCAGTTGCTTGAAACAATCATTGGCTGTGAGCTAGGGTTCAAATCCCAGGTCAAGCTTGTAATGTGAAGGTCAGGAGGTGCATGTTTAGAAAGAATATGATCGCTGGGGTCACACAGAACAACCTTTGTGCCGGTCCCAAGGCAAAATAAATGGGCTAGAGACCACAACAGGAGCAGCTGATCGAGGAATAACAACTGTGTGGAACTGAGACTCTGCATAACAGTTTGAACTTGTGTTCTGATGAAAAACATACAATTTTTAAAAATATACAATTAAAATTCAGCTTTAAATCTGAAAGGTGTATCTAATTCTGTATATAATGTATCTATATATCTTATAGTGGTATTTGGTAATATGAACGTGCTTTAGTTGTTTTACTATTTTCACTGTGTGTCTATAAGAAGAAGAGAAACTACTGTATACAGTGCAGCAAGGGAAACAAATGAAACAAACAATTGGTAAATTAAAATATGTTATTTGGAAGTTTGAAACAAAAATATCAAATATAAATGGGGAATATTTTTTGTTACGTTGTACTGGGAAAGGGAGTGTTAGTGACTAGAGCTCCGGTCTAAATTCACGTTACATACAGCATTCGACAAAATCTCTTATCTAGAGCTAAGGTTAAGATCCCAGATTATTGGAGTCAGAATGTGTAGTCCTAACTACTGAGCCACCACTGGACTACTAACAGAAAGGTTGTGAGTTCAGTTCCAACCTCACCAAGCTACCACTGTTGCAAGAGCAGTTAGTTTAATTCATTGTAATTTAAGTTCTTCAGAAGAATCAAGGACCTCGCACCCGTCTCTGTCCTAGGTGAGAAGATGGAGGAGATCTATAGGTCCTTAGGAGTGCATCTGGACCACAGACTGGACTGAATCCCATCCCGGTTTACAGGGGATCAGACTCTAGCCTTTGAAGTAGCTTTGCTTTTTTAGCATGTGTGTCAAGTGCCATTTTTATGTAGCAGTTTGTTGGGGCAGTGGCATTGAGAATTGTGATTCCAGCAGAATGAAAAAAATAGATTCAAGAAAAAAGATTAAAGATCAGATAAATTAAAAAATAAAATGTGATGTGCATACAGATGTGGGTTATAGTTTCATAGTTCATGGTTGTGAACAATACATACTTATTGGACTCATCAGTATAATCTCACGCCATCACTTGAATGAGGAACGCTATAGTCTTGCAAGATTTGTAATGAAACTCGTTGGCTCACTGGGTAGCACAGATGCCTCACAACCAAAAGATCCTTGGGTGAAATCTGCATGTTCTCCCCATGTCTGTGAGGGTTCACTCTGGGTACTCCATGTTCCATATTAGTCCACTTTGGCTTATTCTGAATAGTGCTCGTCTGATGATGGTTTAGCTGGGAAAGTTGTTCTTGCTGATAAGGCTGATTGTCTGTCATACCAGTGTACCACACAGTCTTTAGGAAACTGCAGATGGGCAGCAATGATCTTTTTGGTGAGCAGTGACTCTCCTGAACATCACTGACCGTAACCAATGTGAGGGTGACCTTTAACTGCTTAGTTACTGTTGGTTCCTATTTCTAAGCCTTGGTTTTGTTGACCAGCTCCTGGGAGGGTAACAATGGCCTTGAATTTTTACTTGAATTTGTACATAATCTGCGGCTTGATAAAATTCCAAACTATTTAGAGATGTTTTTGTAACCTCTTTCAGCCTGATGAACATCAAAACCGCTTTCCCCAAGTTTGTGATGTCCTTTAATACTCCCATGACACACATTAACAAATGTGTTATAAATACCAGACTTTGACAGTGCTCTGACCTTTAAATACACCACATTGCCCACACACACCTGACTGTCATAATTATTCAGTAAGACATGACATTCTAAATGATTCAAACTCTCATGCATCACTGCACTTAGAATTTTTTCATCTTGCTGGTTCTTGTTCCATTTTACACTTATTTGTCATACCTTTCTATTCTATTATGATAATTTTTGTCATTCCTATTCCTGTTTAATCATTTTCAGCTACTCACTATACATGCCAGTAGATTTTTGTCATATAAATTGTTTGTCACTGTTTTATGTGCCTTGTTTGCTGCTATAACAAAACAATTTGCTGGAGATCAATTTCATCAACAGAACCCAGGCCCACCATGCCCAGGTCCCACCAAAGTGAAGTAACTCCCTCAATCATTTAGTTATTAGGAGACTATGCACCTCCAATAACTTACCGTTGAGAACTCAAATCTATTTTGTTATTTAATTTACATTGTATAACTAATTTACATTTTATTATTCATTTAAATTGTATTATTTACTTAATTTTATTATTACTACAACTTTTATTATTTCAATTAACATCTAGGCCACCCAAGGAGGATGGGTCCATTTTTGAGTCTCGGGCCTCCCAAGCTTTCTCCCTTCTACAGTGGGTACGAAAAGTATTCATTCATTCACCCCTTTAGTTTTTAAAAATGTATTTAAAAAGAAAAACTGAAATATCACATGGTCATAAGCATTCAGACTCCTGCTCTGACACTCATATTTAACTCACAAGCTGTCCATTTCTTCTTATCCTTCTTGAGATGGTTCTGTACTTTAGAGTCCAGTTGTGTTTAACTGAACTAATTGTACATGATTAGGAAAGGCACACATCTGTCTATATAGATTTCTCAGTTCACAGTACATGTCAATGCAAATGAGAATCATGAGGTTGAAGGACCTGCCCAATGAGCTCCGAGACAGAATTGTGGCAAGGCACAGATCTGGCCGACATTACAAAAAAATTTCTGCAGCACTCAAAGGTTCTCCATAATCCTTAAATGGAAGAAGTTTAAGATGACCAGAACTCTTCCTAGACCTGGCCATCCAATCAAACTGAGCAATCATGGTAGAAGAGCCCAAAGATCACTGTGGCTGAGCTCCAGAGATGCAGTAGGGAGATGGGAGAAAGTTCCACAAAGTCAGCTATCACTGCAGCTCTCCGCCAATCAGGGCTTTATAGCAGAGTGGCTAAAAGGAAGCCTCTCCTCAGTGCAAGACTTATGAAAGCCTGCATAGAGTTAGCCAAAAACACATGAAATACTCCCAGACTATGAGAAATAAGATTCTCTAGTCTGAAGAGATGAAGATTGAACTTTTTGGTGTTTGGTGGTGTGTGTGTGTGTAGAAAACCAGGCACTGCTCATCACCTGCCCTATACGATCCCAACAGGGAAACATGGTGGTGGTTGCATTATGCTATGGGGATGTTTTTTTCAGCTGCAGGGACGGGACGACTGGTTGCAACTGAAGGAAAGATGAATGCGGCCAAGTACAGACATATCCTGGAAGAAAACCTCTTCCAGAGTGCTCAGGACCTCAGACTGGGCCGAGGGTTGACCTTCCAAGACGATGACCCAAAGCACACAGCTAGCCACACAGAGTGGCTTCGAAACAGCTGTGACCATCCTTGAATGGCCCAGCCAGAGCTCTGACCTAAACCCAATTGAGCATCTCAGGAAAGACCTGAAAATGGCTGTCTACCAATATTCACCATCCAACCTGACGGAATTAGAGAGGATCTGCAAGGACGAATGGCAGAGAATCCCCAAATCAAGGCGTTAAAAACTTGTATCATTCCCAAGAAGCTTCATGGCTGTACTAGCTCAAAGGGTGCTTCTGCTAAATACTGAGCAAAGGGTCTGAATACTTATGACCATGTGATATTTCAGTTTTTCTTTTTTATTAAATTTGCACAAAATTATACATGTCTGTTTTTTATGTCAAGATGGGAAGCTGAGTGTACAATAATGAGAAATAAAATGAACAAAGTGTGATACATTTTTAAGGGGTCTGAATACTTGTACTAGTATGTTGTGGCTGGATGCATCCATGTGTGCTGTTGTCATACACATATTTATACTGCTAGACAAAGGCTTGACTGAGTCATAATAAGACTGAAGAGTCAGAGATAAAACAGGCTTGGTTACCAAACACCAACACTACTTGATCCATAAACATACAGTATGTTCCTGTCATGCCAAGCAAACGGATCAGTGTAATCACACCAGGGGCCCAAAGCTAAGCACACTTAATGCATGTCTGCATGCATGCCCTTCAAGCTGCTAATAACTGCTATTTGGCTTGTGTTATACATACACTGCTCACAAAAATTAGGGGATGTTCCAAAATGCAAAGCGATAAATAAAATAATAGCTTGATCTAAACAAATAAGAACATCAGAAAAGCGAAAAAAAAAAAAAGTTGTTCTATGATGCAAATGAGATGCAAAATCAACTTTTATTTAATTGGTGAATATTCACATATAAAAGGCTGAAAGTGCTGGACGTCTGAGCATTGCTTTCAAAAGACTGGCACAGTACGATGAAGACTAGGGCAGGGTCACCTGTCTGCCACAACAGCAAGAGATGACTACTACTTGACCCTATTGACAAGAAGGAGCAGGCGCAGCAATGCAACAGAGTTGTGGGACAGTTTCTTGTTGCTACTGGATGGACGGATATGCACCCAGACCATACGCAATCGGCTTCATCATATTGGAGCACATGCCCGGTGAATGGTATGCATTCTGTTATCTGCTGAACACCGTAGAACCTGTAGAATGTGGGCCGAAGAGCATCGCCATTGGACCTCTGATTAGTGGTCAACTGTCCTCTTCTGTGCTTAATCACGGTTCAGTTTGCAGCCTGACAATCATAGTCTTCTGATCTGACATGAACTAAGAACACGGGAGAATCCAGGTATCATGCTAGAAAGGTACTCCTTCGGTGGTGATGGAATCATGGATTGGGTTGGCATCAGCATTGGTGGTCGTGCCGAGCACCAGATCATCAATCACAGAGTTGTGGTCCTGCAGCCTATAGTGGTACCCTATGCTGGAGAAGTTGAAATCAACTTAATGCAAGGCCCCACCATGCGTATCTTGTCAACAACGTGCTACAAGGCCACGTTCTCCAAACCTGAATCCCATTGAACATGCTTGGTATGTACTGGGAAGATGTCTAGCAAACCGTCTAATGCCTCCCACCGGAAGCTGGAAGTTAACATGGAGCAAGAATGGGAGAGGATCCCAAAAGAAACGCTGGACAATCTGACCCTGTCCATGCCCCATCACTGACAGTGTGGTTTGATAGTCTTGGGTGACCATACACCCTACTGAACAGTGTGGCACTCTCCTCCAGTTTGAAATGCTTCTTTTCACCCCCATGAATATATCACTTGTTACTTAAACACAATAAGTGAGTTTGCATTTAATTTGCGTAATCAAAATTTTTTTTTTTAATCGCTTCATATTTATTTTGAAATATCCCCTTGTTTTTGAGTGCAGTGTAATTTGAACATATGACTTGAACATATGAACTTTCCATTCATACCCCTTTGCATGCATCTTCCAATGTAGGTCAAAGCAGACTTCTGAATAGCATGTCGCACCTATCTGCACCTCATGTAATTTAGTGGCTGCTTTATAAAGTAATTGGTGGTTACAATATATTGCAACTAGTACCAGAATACATGTTATGAAAGAAAACAAAGCATGTTTATTCTTTTTATGTAAGAACAGGCACTTCCAGCAACACTTGTTAGTCAGTAAACTGAACTACAGACACGTGCACAGAATAGAGATGAGACGACCTCAAAAAGGTGAACAGGGTGAAGCCCCAGGCAACAAACGGATAAAAGGCACCGACCCCTAAATATTATTTTTGACATTTGGTTGTGGAATTCAGGGTGTCTCTAATACTGGAACTAGATAAGAAATAATAAGAGCGTGGACCCTGCTTTCTGAATATTCACCATGCCAACTTTGCTCCAGAACATGATATTTTTTAATCTTGATGTTTAGCTGTATTTAGGTATTTTAATTAACAATTAACAAGTACATTTAGTACTAAAACTTCATGACAATGCTAAAAGATAATTCAATTCATTTCATGAAATTCAAGCTTTGCCATAAGACTGTTTGTATGTATTAACCAGACTTGGCAATATGCTAATATGCTTGGCAATAAATTGACAATATGCTCAATCGGTATTAAGTGAACCAAAATGTGTCAATAAAACATCCCCCACACCATTATACTAACAGCGGCACCCTGAACCATTGATAAAAGGCAGGATGGGTCTGAACATCTGAATTTTGCAGCAGAAATCCAGACTCATCAGAGCAGGCAGGCAAAAAACCCAATGTAGTTATATACTTTCCAGTTTTTGTGAGCCTGTGTGAAGTGTAGCCTCAGCTGCCTGTACTTAGCTGGCGCTTTTCAAGAGCCGTGGTCTAACCAGCAGTAGTGCTCAACTGGAGTAGCTGTACAACATGCAAACACCACATAGATCTCAGGTCTCTGGAGCTGTGAGGTAACAGCACTGTAACCAATGTGCCACCATTCTGCCTTTTATATTTTATAAGGCCGTGGGTAGCACAAACTGCCTCACAGCAAAGAAGGTCCTGGGTTTAGTCTGCATCTCTGTGGGGTTTACTCTGGGTTTACACACCGTTTTCTTCCCACAGTCCAAAGAGGTGCGTGTTAGGTCAGTCACTCACAGTGGTGAGACCAGCGACGTCTACACAGCATCTGACAGACTGGGCTGAAAGTGTGTGTATGTGTCTTCTGCAACTTATCTGCCTGTGCTACTTGCCTTTTCCTTTTTCCTGAACTACCAGTTGGGCCTCCGTTCTGTGTGACCCTGAACTGGATTAAGCTGGTACAAAAATAAATTAATGCTTTGTATAAAACAAAGATAAGGTATGCCTTTGACTCGTATATGTTGATGGTTGTATAGATTTAGATGTTTTTAAAAAACACTTTATTGAATCAGACTGAATAATAATTAAAAGAAACAACAGAGCTCATCATCACCTGCTATTATTATAGTAGTATTGTTTCTCTTTTTGTAGCAGCGTGACCTTTAGCTAATCAATATCTCATTAAAACGGTGTGATCACATGACAGGGTGAGGTGATTATCTCAAGCAGAGTGAACATGAGGCCACATTTTCCTTCTTGAGGCCTTTCAATCTTGAGCTCAGAATTCCCTCTAAGACTGTGAGCATACTGGAGCACACACACACACACACACACACATGAAGCCTGGACTGTATCCGGACAATCATTCTTCTTGTGACACAAATTCACATGATAAATACTACATTAATGCACACAACATTTCTCAAGTGATGTTCTGAAAATAGCCCTAAATCTCGTGTCCACCCATGTTAGAAGCAAAAGCCTTCCTGGTTATATTTGGACAAAGGGTCAGTTTTACACGCTGTGTTGTGCTCAGTATTTAAATAACCTTGATCCTAAGCCAAGAAGGAAGATACCCGTTTATACTGGAGTCAGACCAGATGCTTAGCTCCGGATTCTACACTGAAGTGGGTCAATGGAACACTAAAACTGACCTTACATTAGAGGAAATGAACAACATTCATTGTTGTTCAACACTGCCAGTTGCACAGCCTATGCAAAGATGTTCATTTGCCTAATTAATTTTACAACAGGGTCTAAATTGAAAGTAATAATTATGTGCCTCTTAGAATTGAATGCTAGGGTAGAAGAATTCTTTAAGTTTGATTAGGTTGAAGTTGGTTTTAGACGGGATGGTCTCGGGAATTTCACAAACTGTTCATCTACTGGAACGTTTAATCACAGCCATCTCTAGGATTTACAGAGAATGGTCTGAAAAAGGAAAATATCCTGCAAGCGGCAGTTCTCTGGGCACAAAATGCCTTGCTGATGCAAGGGGACAAGAAATTTTTTCGAGCTGATAGAAAGGCAACAGCAACTCCAATAACCACTCATTACAACCTAGGTATGCAACAACATGCCAAATCTTGAAGCAGCAAAGACCACACTCAGAACAGGAAACTGGGGTTACATTTGGAGGGTAGGGTCAGAATTTGGTTTAAACAACAAAAATGCATGGGTTTATACAGTCTAGAATCGATTGCTCAGTCTGGTGTGTGCATGATTTGGACACCCTAACACCAGTTGAGTCTTGTTCAAACATCACAGCCTAATTGAATACTGTTGCAGTGTGCCCATCTTCTGATGGCTTCTTCCAAAAGAAATCATCTCAGTTCTCAAACTTTAGTTCACTGTACTCAAATGGTCTCCACAGTCACCAGATCCCAATCCAACTGAAAATCTTTGGGATGTGGTGAAACATGAGATTCACATCATAGACGTGCAGTAGAGACACATCTGCAGCAGCTGTGTGTCCAGTGCCCGCAAGGTGTACCTAATAAAGTGGCCGGTGATGGTATATTTGCACATAGATATATATATATATTACTTTTGTCATTTTTGAATCCCCTAAATCCCCTACAGGACTTTGTTTCGAAATGAATGTGTATTAACAGAAGACAATGTGCTTTGTGAGTTTCTGATTATTTTTAAAAACAGGGAACTTGTTAATTAATTTACAATTTGTCGAACGGGAATCCCCTTGAAACCGCTCCAATCCCCCCCTCTGTCTTCTTAATTCTATCATTCTCTTTATATCCCTGTGACTGTCTCTTTGTACCCTTTCTTTCTTACTCTCTCTCTCTCTCTCTCTCTCTCTCTCTCTCTCTCTCTCTCTCTCATCGTTTAACGCTGAGCTCGCGAATGATGGAGGTGCGCGAGCGATTTGAATGTGGAAGACAGGTTAAGAGGATAACCGTTACCACCATGACATGACGCTATAGGACGCAGCGTTTGCGTTTCTCTTACGTTTACGCGCAGCACGACTATTTCTCTTTACACGCCACTTGAGCAACAGTTTCAAGCTTACACAAACAATAATCAGACGCCATACACATAACCTAATTTTTATACAATTTTACAGACAGAAACGGCAGCGCGAGCTCTATTCAACGGTCACTTGCTCACCGTACAACGCGTTACGGGTGATTTGGCCTCCCATGGCTCGACGCCGGTAGCTCCTGTCGCTCGTCGTGTTTATTTCTTAAAGTGTCACCAGTAACAATCCCACCGCGAGCGCATTTTCGCTTACACACTCGCACATTTCCACTCGTACACACATCTACGCGACACATACACGCACGCACACACGCGCGCGCACCCGCACACACACATACACACACGACTGAGCGCTTCTGACTGTAAACAGCGTGACACTCCTCCAGGAGCGCTCCTTTCTCACTCTCATTCAGCACTCATAGCGCACGCTCCACGCTCTTATTTGCATAAAGGTGGGGCCACGACGAGACACGCCCCCGATTGTACACGCTATGCAATGGGTCGTACTGCTGTATTACTGGCAATTATGGAGGCCAGTGGGGACCACTATGACAACAAACTTGCCCCTAATTGAATTCATAAACGCTGGCAATGCACAGTTAGGTAGAGTACAGCACGGTTAAGTACCTGGCCCCTTAGCCGCTGGCCCGAGCCACTTCCATTGGTCTAGAACCACGACTGGACTGTACTGGGATTACTGGGATGAATGAACACCTGCTGTAGGGCTTCAGTCATATATTACTTCCTAGCTCTAACAAATAGGGTATTCATAAGGACGGTTTAAACTCCGTGGCTCTCTGCACAGTTTGCTTGGTCAGTTTAATCAACAGGGACAACAGGAGGTAGTGGAAATTGACAGGACACTACCCTGATGGGGGTGAATTGAAGGACCAGTATAGTGAGACAGCATGCGTCAGAAAATCAAACAGTGATTGCTATCTCATCAGGACAAAATAGTGGGCGCATAAGTCGTGATAAACAGTGTTAAGGAAAAATTAAGTGTTAGGGTCTCCTTGTGAGATTCAATGCACGCCTGGTGGGTGATGCTGCAAGCGCTGACCAGAACACCTACCACCGAAAGTAATATGGAGCTCCTCCACCAGAATGCCCGTCAGAATATTTAGTCAGGGTGATGTTCACAAAGTTCTATTTTGCTCCAGATACAATCAAAGCTTAAGAGAAAACTGCATTAGGAGGTATTGGGGAAGAATTGGGGAAGTGGACCAAGGAAGGAGGCACTTACGCCACTAGCATGTGGTCTATGGAACCGCATGCCTTCTTGGCTGCAGAGCATTGTAGCTGGGAGGAAATTCTGGAAAAGTGGCTCCTACTGTTGTAAATGTCCCCCCATCTTACATAGATCATACGGGTACATGTTGGTGATGTGCCAGATGGCATCTACTTGCATGGGCTTGGGGGCAGGTAGCGGGACAGATTGCAACAGGAAGCCAGAATGAGAGCATATATAAGTGCTGGCCAGTTGGAATGGAGATTTAACTTTATTTTCATTATAACAGTATAGGTTTGCACAGTATAATGAAACACTGCCTCTCTACTTCTTCAGTGCAGTAAAAAGAACAAGGATATGAAAACTAGAATACAAATAGTATAAATGTAATTAGTAGGCAGAAAAAGAATAAAACTGGCAGACATGATATACTAAGAAAATTACATAAAATGAACTTAAATGGAAATACAGTGCCCACAAAAATGAATGGATATTTCATTAGGTGATATTTCATTTTAAAATAACTCTTAAAAACTATTTTTTGTGTGCAGTATAGATAAACAAAACATATAGATTCAATTTAATAGATTTTGCAAACAACTGGCATGGTTCCGGATGAACAATGGTAAAAAAAAGTATGACCATGCACGATCATTTAGATGGCAGTGTGTAAAAACAGGGTGAAACGTGTGCAAGATTTAGTCTGTGCAATACAAATACACCTTAGTCCAAGTTTAAGGATATGTCGTGATAAGAAACTTTTGAGCTAGTGGGGCTCAGGGTCTAGATTTAAATGTTTACAGTAGATTGTTCATGATCTTTTCAGTGTGGCTGGTGTGACCAGTTTAACAGCATGGGGGTAGAAGCTGGTCTTGAATCTGCAAGTTCTGGTTTGAATGCTCTGGTAGCTTTTCTGAATGGCAGTGGTTGGAAGGGAAAGTGGCTGGGGGTGAGTAGGATCTGTGGAGATGTTGCTGACCTTTCTTTAAATATCTCTTATTGTAAATTTGTTGAATGAGGTGACGGACAGCTTCTGTGGTGTGCACCCTCTGAAGTGCCTCGCGTTCATAAGCAGTGATGCTGAAGTACAAGTCTGTGATGCAGCTGGTGATCATCTTCCTACATGCTGGCAAGCCAAATGCAGCCATGATCATAGGTGGTGATAAGTGCAGCATCATTCCAGCTACTGGCCAAGTGGGGTGAGACCATGGAAAAGGACCAGCAACCTCTCATCTGCTGATCCACTGAGAGTGATGTTAGACAGTGCTGTGAAAAGCTTTTTTAAAGTTTTCAGTGATGCAGAACTCAGCGGCAAGGCTAAAGCACTGTGCATTTCACCGGAACAGTAGGCTGACTGGTGACGTTACAACCCTCGTATCCCTTAGGAACACCAACATAATTAACAGTTGCCAGCAAGGGTGTGAGGCTGGAAGTGCATGGTGAGCCAAGGTTCAGAATGCACTGGTAAGGAGATCAAACTGGCCAGGGTTGGGGTTAGGCGAGTTGAGACTGATGAGACACAATTCAAGTGTGATCATCTACATGTGGTTTCCTGACTGACCCAGAAAAGACAGCTATTGCTCCTAAAAAGTTATTAGCATAAAAGTTATTAGCATAAAAGTTTACCATGAGCTGCAACAGCCGAGTCTCCATGGTGCAAGTTTATAAAGAAATTAAAGGAACAGTGTTTACAGTGGTGTTTGAGAGTTTGTAAAAATGCTCTATTTTGGTCTCATTTGTTCACACTATCATCTCTCGTTGTCATCTGACATGTCCATGTGCCATGTGATGGGCAGCAGTGGCTTTCTCCTTGCAACCCTACCATGTAAACCATTGCTGTTCAGTGTTCTACTGATGGTGGACTCACAAACATTACCATTAGTCAATGAAAGAGCAACCTTTAGTTGCCTTGAAGTTACACTCCATTTCTTTGTGACCTTGCAGACGAATAGATACCTTGCACTTGGGGTGATCTTTGTTGGTTGACTGAGTTATAATGGCTTTGAAATTGTACAGCCTGTGTATCTGTCTGAATGTGTTTTTAGAATATTCTTCAGCCTGATGTCCATTACCAAATCTTCTAATTTTTTTCTGTATGTTTTTCCAATTTACAGTATGATCTAATTCTACAAACATGTTTGGAAGAGCTGATCCTGATGGCTGATTGCTTTCTCATTGATTGAAAACGCTGGACCCTAATTTCACCTTCAGCATAACAGCTAATCCTAGAGGTAACATACTTTTCCTACTCCCAGATATGTGCCATTGAATCATTTTCCTCAGTAAATCAATATCCAAGTATACTAATTTGGTCCCGTGTCGACAATAGTACTGGATTACTTTCTATATACTTTTTAATTTATATTTATAAATCAAACCATTGTGGTTTTTGATATTAAGGCAATGCATGCATGACACCTGTCATGTAGCATCACCCCTTGTCTAATTCTGCTTTCACCACTGACCAGATATTGGATTGTAAGAAGTGACCCTGACATTTTTTGTGTGACATTTAGTATCAGACACAGCGCATTGTTGGAATTTCTATGCTTTGTGTGCATTGTATTAATTAGACACACACATATTTTGAAGGTATACAACATATAAATTCCTCATGAATAAATGATCAATTACTAGGCATATTATTACTTGCAGAACTGCAAAGCGTCGTAGTTAAGGGATTATTGTCTGGGTATACAACATAACTATGTCAATAATGTTTACTCTTATCAGATTACTGCACACTCCCTGATCAACCTTTATGTGTTACCTAGTAACGGGATGATGCAAGATGCCACACAGCAAATCTACTGAGGGAGTGTTTTATTTACTTTATTTGTGGGATCAAACCAATAGTAATAGGTATACTTGCACATGCCTGGTCTTTATGGAGGAGCTGTGATCAGGGAAAGCACTGTCTGCTCCCTGAACCTTTAACCTACTGTATAATAGAAATGATTAGACTAGCAATCTCATCCTATTGAACTCTGGGTCAAAAGCAGTCCTTGCATTCCTTCCTTTGTGGTATTCTGGAATGCCTCTTCCCTATGTGAACATGCCTGCGGGTTGATTTGAAAAAGTGACCCTTCAGAGTCAGAGAACTGACCTAACCTGTCATCACCACTCCGGGGTTGCCTTCCTTACTGAAGTGCAATACGCTACTTTGGCATGGGGACAAATAGTTCTCGTCATTACAATGTCAGTAAAATTAGGATTGCAGTGAAACGAGCTCTAGTTGAAAGAAAATGCTGTGAATACCTGGGTTTTCTATTAAATACTTAAATAACTGTTTTTAATGCATGTTGTTATTATAGCTCTGCTTAATCTAATAACACACAAACATCTATATGTGTCCTTTTTATTAATGAAAATGCTAATTTATCATTGTTACAACAGGGTCAACAGAGAACAAAAGGATAAAAGAGACTGATGAAATTGAAAGTGTGAGTGCTTTATCATCACAACATGGCATATGCTACACACAGACAATAAACGAAAAGCTAATAATCAACAGTGCTAACACAAAAACAGTGTTAACTCTAACAGTGCTACTGCAAACAGTGCTACTGTAAACTAGAAATTCTAAATATGAAACCAACAGAAAACACTTAATCCACAGAACTCCAAATACAAACACACTTGCTATGATACTGCTACTTGTAGATGCTGCTGCTGGTAGCAATAGAAAACTAGGCACAGACACATAAAACAAGTACCTGAAAACACCAACCAGAAGGTACACCACCCTGAACATGAACAAGATCAGAAAAATACCTGGGGACCACCTCATGGTCAGTAAGGGAGGATTAAATATTGTGGGCCAGCCAGCTGTAAAGCTGAAAAGTGTCAGAGGGGAACTATGCAGGATGATGTGGCTCTCCAGCTCACATCCTTCCAACCACTATAGCACTGTAGCTTCAGAGACAGATGATCATGACTGAAACTCAACCCTGGCCTGGGCTAAAACCCAATGGTGAAACCTGACTAGTGTCCTTGGCAATTTACAGTAACTCAGAAAAGTAAGTACACCCCTCACATTTTTGTAACAATTATTATCTTTTCATGGGACAACACTGAAGATATGACACATTGATACAATGTATTCAGTATTATATCTGGACCACAGGGCAGTATTCCAACATGCTAACGACCACTAACACACCTCCAAGACCGCTAAAGAATCTGAGGGTCAAGCATGTCTCCAGGACTAAACCCTGTTGGTGCATTCTGAAATATAAAGTGAAGAAGCGCAAGGTCTCTAACATCCACAGCTCTGTAATGTCATCATGAGTTAAGGAAGTGCAGAAAATTATTATTGGTGGCCACACCATTTTCACTTTCTACATTTTATGGATGTACTCACTTTTGTAAGATACTTTAAAAAACCCAAAATAAAATAGAATGAATCAATGTAGCTCAGAGAACAAACTTCAGCTTCCATCCATCTCTAGCACTACTAGCTACTGGGTACCTTCTTTTTGGACAGAGGTGTTTTAAGTCTCAGAGAATCTGGGTTGCCCCCTTGTGACAATCATTTAGAGTTCATGCAGGAAAACCGTATTTAAAAACAATAACTATGTTTTGAAGTCCAAGGGGTTCACTGCTGCCCTTAGGGGGAAAGCCTAAGTAAGGAGAACAACTCTGCAGTGTTTTAAAGCTGAACTTAAGTATACATTCAATATACGGTGGTGCTTAAGTGTACAGGTCCTTTGTACAGATCAGCTTCGAGTCTAAGATGTTGATGAGTTTCCAAACATGAACTGCTTCCACAACATTTCGATTGGATTAAGGTCAGGACATTTCGAAACATTAACTTATTATTTAAGGATTCTTTGTTAGAACGACTTGTGTGCTTAGTGTCACTGTCTTGCTGGATGACCCACATTCTCTTAAGATTTGGCTCAAAGACAGGGGTTCTGACAGTTTGCTTTAGAATTTGCTGGTATAATTCATATTACATTGCTCCATTAATTAAAAGCTCTCCTCGCTCACATGCAGGGCATCAGACTTAAACCATAATGCTACAACCACTATGTTTCACAAATCGAATGGAATGCTAGAATGCAGTGTTTTTCTTTTTACAGACATAATGTGTCTCAGTTAAGCTAAAAAGATCTGCGTTGGTCTCCTCCATCTGTAAAACCTTCAACAGCCTTCTGGTTTGTCTGTACCATGTGATGGGCAGCAATGTTATTTTTGGAGTAGTGCAAATAGAATGGCCTTCTCCTTGCACTCCTGTGCACATTTGTATTTGTCAGTTTATTTTATACAGTGGTATTTTTTTTAAATGCTTATAATGGTCTCCGAATTCTTTAGAACTAGAATGCTTTTAGAACATTCTTTAGAATTTAGAGTTTTATGTTGGTCTAACATAGATAAATTATTTACTTAGTAGTGGGTCAATTATTTATTGTTTTTAACTGTACACAAGCAATCAAGTAGTCGCCATTAGGGACAATAGAATCTGATTTGTGAAATTGTTTATGTAACAATGCAAAGCTGCTTTGTGACAATCTCTATTGTAAAATGCGCTATACAAATAAAAATGAATTAAATTGAATTAATAAATGCAGATGAAAGGGATTTGCTCAATTTGTCACTTGCTGATCAGAAAATTTGACTGGCTTATGTTTTGGAGAGTACTAAGCTAATGGAATGCCCTTATTCTGTCATTACTGATCCAGAAAGGACTGTATGCTGAAATAAGGTTTTCAATAATATTTACTTTGTGGCCGTCCTTCCCTTTTAACAATTACAGCCATGGTATAAGCCATAACAAACCACACGGCTCTGGGCCAGAGCGTGGCAACTTTGATCAAAATGAAATCACCACTTTATGGATAACCATGGTGGGGTTGGGATAGGCATTCCGCCTCACACATGGTGCGCAGATCGCACAGACATAGCTGGAACGTGCATGTCATTAAGTACTGAATTAAGTGGGTGGATGGGGTTGTGGATACACGGCCATTGTGATTGTTTTGCTTGCTTTCGCGAGTCAAGCTTGTTTAGCAACACGCAACTGACCTCAGGAAACCATCTTAGCACGTGTCATGTCTGAAATCCGAAGTCAAACTTTCCCCATTACCTCTGTATGACTCTTTGCGGTTTTGTCTTTGTGTGCGCTCATGCTCGTTTTTATCAATGCCAAATTCAGAAAGTATGTCCTGCCATTTAATACTGGCTTTAATGTCTTGCATCTGTGTGTGCTCATTAGTATTAATGCCAAACTGTGTGAGGAAATGTGTCCTGACTTTGCGATGGCTTAGTTGCTATGTATGTAGAGTTAATGCGTGTACTGATGAACTAATGAAAGCCATTAGGAGCTTGACTTTGTCCGAATTGTGCTTTTGCCCATGTTGTCTCTACGTATTTCAGTCTCTTTGGTGCAAGCCTTGTTACGTGACTAAAAGCCAGTAAGAATATCTCTCTCTCATTTTCTCAATCTCTCTCTCTCTCTCTCTCTCTCTCTCTCTCTCTCTCTCTCTCTCTCTCTCTCTCTCTCTCTCTCTCTCTCTCTCTGTTCTTTAGACCCATGTATTGCTTTACATAATCCACTCTGCCAAACAGAGCACTCTGGAGTCACTCCGTTAATAGATCAGTTCATCTTCCTGTTCATTCTGCCCTGAGCTTACTTCAATTTACTGATTAAAAATAGAAGTATTAATTACACTAGAGCCTCTTGCTGCCTTCATATATAGCTTTGCACATCGTCATGCTTGTGTATATATAATGTTACGAATTAGCATATTTCAAATCCAAACCTTGACTGTTGCAATTTAAAATATTTAAAGCTCAGATTATAACTACAATTTTGATGAGCTCAGTGTATCGAAATAATAATAAAATAGGCATTATGATGTTATATGGAAATCTGATATGAACTGGTCTATGGATATCCGAACATTAGACCCACTTGATTATATAACAAACTGTGCTCTTCAAGGAAGACTTTATAGTGGATTTTGTTGTAAAGGACTGTGGATATTCTCTTTAAGCCAGCCAGTTGGTTCTTAACCTTTTTAAGGTGGTAGACCACTTTTGTAAATTTGGTAAAAGGCTACTGACCCCCACAGAGAGACTGTACATCAGTCCATACAATTAAAACTCTGCAACTTAGTTTATTGACCTCCTAAAATAACAGGTTAAGGATCCCAGCATTGTTGAACTGCACTGTTGCACTTCAAACTACAATTGATCCCTTAATCCAAACTCACATACATACACACAAACACACACACACACACACACACTATACTATACTATACTATACTATACTATACTATACTATGATACATGTAAGATATATCATACATCGTGTGTGTGTGTGTGTGTATGTGTGTGTATGTATGTATATATATATATATATATATATACATCTCTTACATGTATCATCATCTATCATCCAAGTTTGTGTCCCTTTTTTGAATCTAGTGTATAATTATACTCTTCATAACATAATATAATCTTTACTTTAGCATAGTCTGTGTGTGTGTGTGTGTGTGTGTGTGTGTGTGTGTGTGTGTGTGTGTCTGTGAGTTTGGATTAAGTCTATATAATTAATAAAATATTAAATATAATAATGAAGAGAATATGCCTGTATCAGTATCAACATTATTTAGTCATGTGAACTGTAGTCCAGTAGTCACTGTATGTTTTTATGTCTTCACTCCTGAGTTATCATGTAAGTCAGCTCATAGCGCTGGACCACCCATCTCCTCTGTTGTTTACAGTTTTTATTTACAAAATGATGCCGCATCAAAGGTCTTGAAAGGGCCTATTTAATTTCCTTAAGCAAGGAGGAAAGCACCGACTTGGTGAGTTAATGCTTAGCAGTTACACTGTGGCCGTAACAAGCAGTTCTATAAAGCACAGATCTATTTGGGCATTGGAGTGCGAAGTGGTGGGAGTGGTGGAACACACCATACTATAGTCCTATAGTATTATAGTAAGACATTTTTATATTATAATAGGGACTGTGGTGGCCTAATGGGTAAGGTACTGGATTATGAATCAGAAAGTCTAGGGTTCAAATCCCACTTCTGTCACAGTTAGGTCCCCTTAACCCACAATTGCTTGGATTGTAAAACTGTATTAATTGTAAGACTCTCTGGATAAGGGTGTCTGTTAAATAATGTAAATTATAGTTGTGTTAATAGTATGTTTGGATGGTGGTTGCATTCCAGTTGATGTTTAGGTTCTCCATCATGGCCATTTTTAGACTACTTGTTGTACTGGGCACCCCCTATATTTTAGAGTGGCAAAGCTATACAGAATGAGTAAAAAAAAAACAGGACATGTGTGCTGCAACATGGACTTTTCACAAATATTTGCAGAAGTGGTCTTCGGATAACCACTATGTGGCTTGTCGTCCACAGTCCCAGGTTTCTCTGAATTTGGCTATGAGGGATGCAACAGTGCTGTGTGGAATTAGTGGTGTGTGTTGGTTGTTGAACTCTGTGGCTATGATACAGGAGTTATCTGATCAGGGTAATTAATTTCTGAGACAATTCTGGTCTTCTTTGATATGGTACAAGCCGGCTTTCAAGATAAAGATAGGCCCCCCTCACCCATTACTTCCTGGGGTATTCAGATACGTCATTTCCCTTTATGTTTCCGAAATAAAAGGGTGTCCTGTGACTTTTTATTCACCCTGTACACTTAGGATTGGCTTTTTAGGATATAATAATATAAATTGTAAAGCTGTTTTGAGACAATATAGCATTGTAAAAAGCGCTATATAATTAAATTTGAATTGATTTTAACTGAATTCCGTATAACATTAAATTACGTTACATAACACTTAAATGGTCATTTCTCTGCCATGGATGTGAAATGAATAACAAATTATTATTATGAATTATTGTATTAATTGATTATTTTTATTTATGCTAATGTAACAGATGTCTTTGCTTAGCGTGGCTGACTTGGATGTTGGAGCATAGTGCGGTGTATCTTGTAGTTTTGATCAGCAAATCCAGGATAATGTTTTTTTTTTTTTTTTTTTTTCCTGTCATAAATTTAATGGGGCATACTACAATCATTTCTTAGTGGCAACATGATAACATTAATGTTAAGTCTTTCTTTTGTTACAGTTGTGCAAATATGCCCAAAACTGGCCCAACCAAGTCTTATTTTCTGGTACCATGCTTGTTTCTTGTTTAACACTTACCAGAAATATCCACAGCCAAGAATAAAGTCCACCTTCACAGTATCTTGTCTTCAAGCTGGTGTCATATTCGTTGCCTTCTTTGTCCATAAAATTAACACTTTATTCTTAAGAGTAATCAGTATGACCAATCCAGATGTCTCTCACTTTGGTGGAAAATTCACTAAAAAAACTGCCACACATTGACTTGGTTCCTTGTTATAGGGTTCCAGGTTGTTTGAATGGCAAGTGGGAAAACTCAAATGCTTCCTAAGAGATTGTGCAGTCCTGTAGATACTAGCCTCACCTAGACTTGTTCTACATTGACAGCAAAAACACAGACCCTAACTTTAACTTTATTAAATATTCCAGCTTCTTGTGCAAGGGTGTAACAAAAGCAAAACAAGGCATTGTTGTTGTATCCCCACTTATTCTGGTCAGGGTCATAAGGCAGGGTTTAGAGACAGAATTCACTGGGCATACTGGGCAGCATGCCAGTCCATTGCAGGGTTCTGTAAACACACAACCAACCTTCTTATTGCACTGGGATTCAAATATAGTCTGACAGGAACAACTGGCTCTTACTTCTGAGCCACCAGAGCTAAATGTGTAAATTATTGTTTACTAATAATCACAGCTTTACTTTAGGCATTGCCTAGCAATCTACAGAACACATGGGAACACATGTATATGATGTCAGTTTTTGGTAGGACATCTCATACAGGTCTAGACAACCATTTGATCACTGCTGGTAGTATTTTGTGGATTTTCTACACAAAATAATTAATGCAACCTCTGCAGGGTACAAAATATATGACACATTAGCAGTAGCTCACCACCTCAGAGATCCATGTTTAAGCGGTGCCTCTGACTGTTGGACAGAGGGAAAGGCAGACATGGTCAGACACAAATGTGGTCTCATCTGCAGATCAAGACAAATAAGATTGATATGGTATTTCTCCATGGCCAGCTCTTGGAATAGACATTCTCCACCTGTCAAAGAAAATGAGTGATCGGACATTACCAAGCTGTACGCAGGCACTCACTGACCTATGTTAAAAGGTAAACAGGTTAGTAACTGGCTCAGTATGTATAAAAGAATGCTGAAAAGAGGATTTGGGTATATCCAAACTGACCGGAAAAACAGGAAAAATTGCAGAGATGCTTATTACCTGTATAGATTGTGTTAAGTTGTTTAATTGCAGGGATCCTAAACATCTGCATGAAACTTTGAGAAATTATTATTATAGTTGACATCCCTTAGTATGGATTTGGTACATACTGCCGTAACAACATAACAAACCATAACAATCAGCAAGTGCTTTGCACAATGCACGTGGGAATCAATAAAAATCGCCATAATTATTGCAGCATGTATGTGTTTGTTTTTAGAATAAAGTATTATGGCAGACCATTAAGATGTAATTTACGTCTGCCGGTTATCCTGTGAGTGCAGACTGTTTTTTGTGGAATGAAAATTTGACTGAATGACCTGAGAATGTGATCAAGTGCACATATTGTAGATTGGGGTGTAGCCCACTGGGAACACACAAAGGGAAGGCAGAGATAGGATGAGATTTATATTATGAATGTGCAACTTATATACAGACTAAAAATGCTCCCAGATAGAACTGCTGGATTGCTGCAATTCTTGGCATGCATTTATGTAGCAGGCAGATATGTAAATTATTACATGTAGTCTGATTAGACACTCTAATCTTGCGACAAGAGGGCATAAAAGTGCTTCCCCGATTGCCCTATTAAAAGAATCTCAGACATTACCTTTGGGTAGTGTAGTTCTTGGTGAGAGATTGTTGACTGCTAAATATGCCTCTATAAAATTTTGCCCAGTTGACAGACTTTCATTGGACTGGCACATCATTAGACGGAGAGAAGCAGAATAGAATTATATAGGCTGTTCTGACCTAGCTGTTATGAGGTGTTGGGAGCAGTGGTCCTGTGAGGGCATGCACACATGGAGAACAGCCCCGGACAGCCCAGACAGACCCCCAGTAGGGAGGATTCTTTGAGCATGAGCAGCTCCGACAGCCATGTCTACACAGCCTATGTCTGTCTATGACTGGGCCATTGCCAGATGCTTAGCTGAAGAATATTTGATGTCATGGCATCCATTACTTGGATGTAACAACAGCATTCTGCCATTGATAGCCAGCCACTGTCACCTTTATTTGCACTGGTGTTGGCAACAGCTAATCTACAGTAGTTTCTGCTTGGGATCCGATGATGGCTGGGTTTGAACATGGAGTCCTGCCATAGCTATGGCGTGATACGCTGTCTTAACTGCTGGTGTGGGAAGCCATGATAAATGGTCACCCGTAGTAGCGATATGAGGGACACTAACAAATTAGCGATATCTGTGGGACAGCCATGTGTTGCTTCTCATTGCAGGGCTTCCAAATGGCATTTTCCAGAAGGATAATGCTCTAGCACAAACAGCAAGGGTTTCCCAGAAATGTCTCCACCAGATTGCAATACTTCCTTGGCCTGCAAGGTCACCAGATTTATTACCAATCGACCACATAGGGAACCAGCCTGGATGCCAGCTTTGGAAACCTACAAGTGTGCAGATTCTACAGCTGCACCATCTGTGGCCAAATGTTTACTTAGCGCCTCGTTTTTGTAACAGCAATCATTTAGGATAATTGAAATGCCTTTCATATCAAAATAAATATTTTAAGTGATGATTATCAGTTGAACGACAATTTCTAATTAAGGCCTACAGACCCTTGTACATGAAGCCTTCTGTTGTCTTTCACCTGTGCCTCAGTAGGTGCCAGTATGTCTTGCCTGCTAAATTATTATTAGCTTACTCAATAATTTATTTAAAGTAGTAAATAATTAAAGTATACTGCTGTATCAAGCTACTCTGTTTTTTGGCTCTGGAGGATGATCGCACTAAACAGATCAAAAGAGATGTGTATGTGAGGGGGAATAAGTGTAAGTGGAAGGGTTTCATACAGGAAATCTAGTATATCTCACTTTCACCCAAGGCATAGAAGAGCCTGGTCTTCTGTATCTGTATACTATTGGTGTCACTAGCTGTAATATGCATGGCTTCATAAGATGCACTGACAGTTACTTTTTATGTTGGTGTAGTGTATTATTTACAAGTTTTAGTAATATGTTAATTGATTCTGATGGACAGAAGATATGAAATATCTACTACTTACAATATTGTTTATATAAAGCATCATTTAGCACATGATGTATGTAATGCCAGGAATAGTAACTGACTGATGTTACAGAAATGGCAGCCCTCGGAGGAATAGCACTGCCTTCTCTTATTGTTTAGATCTGGCAGGCAGATCCAGTTATAGCTCCTATTTGTATCGATCAAAGATACACAAGGCAGACAGTTTCTAACTCCAGTATGTTTAAGTGCAGTTTAAACAAACTTCTCTGTGTATGAGAGAGAGACGGAGACGATTCCGGTTAATGGGACCACATCGGGACACGGTCATTTTGGTCCTAATAACCGGCTGGTCCGATTAAACGAACATGCCCTATATTGCAAGATGGGTCGTGCTATGCATATTAATCATAATATTGACCCCATCCATTGCTTTGAGTCGTTCTCAGAAATGCACAGAGACTTGTATGATTGATGTGTTGCACTGGGACAAGTGGATCAGGCACAGCAGTGCCGCTGAAGTGTTTCAGGTCAGAGTCACTGCAGCACTCACAGTGGGAAAGCATGCGTGTTAGGTTAATTGGTGACGGATTACCACGGACTGGTGCCTCGTCTAGGGTTGTTCCTGCCCTTGCGCCCAGAGGTGCTGTGTGGATTAAGCGAAAGATAATGGATGGAAGGAAATAACAATTTGTCTTAAATGAATCTTATTCAAGCCTGAATGACAGAAAATTTGTATGAGCGAAGCCTTGCAATACCAGCTGACAGAAAAGAAAATCACAGTCTTAAAAGGCAATTGCTTTTAATTGCTTTCATTTTTGATAAGTGGTTGCGGTGTTATAAGAACAAATATATGAATAGTATTTTACAGTATAGTACAGTGTCAAAACTAATACTTGATGTTTGGTTAACTTCCATTTTGAGCACCGCCCTGTTTTACGGAATGTAATGTGGATGGAAAATGGCTCTACTGGTATTAGCATGACTTTAAAATTTAAAGAAAGCAGTATTTCACCCCTGTGGCGTATGTAGTTACAGATTCCGCAATCAGACATGATTAGAAAACTGTAATTCCTTTTTATTATTAGCCATATATACTGGACTAAAAATAAATAACATAACGAATGGGTATTATTAAAAAAAAAGTACAGATAATACAAGATGGGGTGGTTGATACCGTACTGAATAACCATGTCAATCATTATGACTCCAAATATGTTTTTAAATGATCTAATTATACAAATGGTTAAACTTCTATTAATCATTCACTAGCAATAGAGAACGCTTAGAAATGTACAGTATTAAACCCTCAAGTTAAAACTGCTGGAATCGACTTCTTGTAGTTGCTAACCCAACTGAATAGGAGAACTTTTAGACTCCTTGGAATTTCTCACATAAACAGAGTCTTCAGGTTATGCCTCAGCTTCTCAGCTGGGTGTAGGTCTGCACTACGGCACTGTATTGCATCATCTAGTGGGATCATTTGTTTAACGTTATGCATCTTGATATTTTGTAAAATCTCTTGATTCCAAAAACTATGACGCTTCACAGTTGGGATGAGGTTTTCGTGTTGGTACAAATTTCCGCTTCTCCTTCAAACGCAGCACAGTGTGTTTCTGCCCAAAAGTTCTAGCATTGTTGCAGAAGTCTTTTGCACCAGAGACATGTTTGGAAAGCTGTGGTGTCCTTACATTAACACCATTGTTCTTCAGTGTTTTTGATGGTCACCACATGATTAGAGACTTTTTGAAGTTTCAGGTCATTTTTAACTTCTTTCAGCATTATGCGCTTTGTGTGATCATTGAGGACTTGCCAACGTCAAAGTGGAGTATCGACAAGAGATGTTCATGAGTCCGAGCCATGACCTAAGTCTGTGGAATTAAAATTGGAGTCGTGTCTTGAGTTTGTAGTTTTGTCTCGTTAGTTTTTCCAGTTTGCTTTGTACATAAATAATCTACTCCTAATGTGATATGTTCGGCACAGCTTCATCACCAAGACTTTCACAATAAAGACAACTGACGCACAAATCTGAAGCATCACAGAAAAAAAAACAAAATTAATAATTTAATTTTTATTTTGGTGGGGTGTCCTTAAATAATGTATTAATATACAAACCTTGAAGCAATTATATGGCCTGTAGTTAGCAAGTATGCTAAATTGTAAAGGTTTAAAGGCAATTTCCGCTCTAAGTTAATAAAACTTGAATTAGATTAGCTGAATAACTTCGAGAGAAGGTGCTAGCTTAGGGTCACATGGTCTGGTAGTGATTATTCTACATGCTCAATAAAGTACAATTGCTTATATGTTGCTTTAGGCAGAATGTGTTTGTCTACTGTCATGACTCAAACGAAGAGGCATTATTCAAAAGGCATTATTGCAGTAACTTTGGTAATTATAAACAGTTCCTTCAACTGTATCTGCTTTGTTTATTCATTGTTTATGATTGGTACAGTCCTGCTGAATATAACAACGATTTTGTGGTTTACGTGAAGCAAGATTGATACAAACTCTCATGTGCTCACTGAAAACAACCACATTTGACTTTAGACATGGACAAATGAATGCGTTTGCCTGACTTCTTTAATTAAGATGTATCGTGGTCCAGAAGGCAATAGCTGCTTGATAAAACAAAAGGGTTGAATTATTGCACTTTAAACAGTCCCATGCCCGCGTATCATGTTTCATTCACATAGAATTTCTGTCAAAACTTTGACATTAATGGATCTCAAACACACACACACACACCATAACTTCTCAGGCGACTCTCAGCCACTATTGTACGTTAATTATTTCTGACTGTATTGTGTACCTCTTCGCTCTCTACTCGGTTTATTTCTACAAATTCGCTTTTGACAGTTAACTCATTTCACATTTGCTAGAGTCATCTCAGGTCATTTTAGGACCCGATCCCTCCTTAGCACTCAACTAACTCAGTTTCGCATGCAAAATATGTATACAACTAGATATGTGTGAAATCCAGATGACACGCTGTAGCCTGCAAAATGAGAAAAAATGGTGCACTATATTCTCAAGGCATTCCGCCAATTTTGGCCATGTGCTTTTCATAGATAAACTGCGGATAATATTGTGTAACCACTGTGGTTTGTTATGTGACTTTGTGTTTACGCTCGAGTACAGCAGCTATTGTGTACAATGGCCACACGTCACCTTGTAAACCTATTTGTTGTCATATATTTTTAACCCATTGGATTTGAACCAAGATATAAACTACTGAATTTTGTATGAAAAATAAACCCGTTTCATACGTTTTGTATTTGTATCCTGTCTATTCTTTTTTCCTAATAGGTGGCCATACTGACCCGTACTGACCCTTTCTTTCACTATTCAATATCTATGTCATTATGAGCAGCTGTAAGCCACCAGGTTACTCCTAAGTCTCACTCAGACAATATGAATGTATTACCTGATATGTTAACACTCTGCAGTGTGTGGGTCCCATAGAGTTCACTGCTCCATGTGGTAGTGGTTTTGTACTTCACGCCGCTCAGCGAGACAGGATTTAGATTGCAGTTCCAATCACACTGGCATGTTTGTTGTTTTGGATGTCAGTGCTAATATGGCCCAGCTGCTGGATATTTTTATACATTGTGCTGAGGAGAATTTGATTTCGCATTAATCAGCAGCCGTGTTGACGGGGTGGTTGAGAAATCATCTTTGAAGTGATTCGTAGGATTACTGAGAGGTGTTGTGGTTTGTACTCAGCTGCCCTGCTTCGCTAGTGTGATTTTATGCAGTGCTAACTCTCAAGCCACGTTCACACAGCAGCCAAATACACTCATTTCCTAGGGTGTCGTCAGGGTCACTTTACTGGGGCATGCCCCAAAGTCAATGATTAGTAGAACTTCAGGACATGCCATGCAAACTCACTATAGGCACTACATTTCCCAAAATGCCTCATCATCTTACCAAAAGCTTGAACTGCAACACTTTTCCAGATTATTTGGGCTTACCTCATGCATTAGTGGGCATCTGCAAATATTTAAAAGAAAGTCATCTATGCAGGCAAGGTAATTTTAGCTCAACTTAAACACAGTTTTGGCCACTTATAACAGTATACCCTACCAAAAATAGGCATTATATTACTCAAGCAAAACATTCCTTGAACTAGCAAAGGCATCAGTTATACAGTATCATAAACAAAATGAATGCAATTAATACAAAAATAGTTATTATTTATTTGTTCTTCCTTTCTAAATTATGGGAGACTAACTCCGAGTAAAATCACAAAATATATTCAGTGTTTAACAGTCTTATTTTTACACACATTCATGCCCTTACGACTGACAAGCACAGGGGTACAGCTGTGCTGCTCCAAATTAAAATAGTCCAGAAATGCTCACATCCATGCACAGGTTGGCATAAAAAGAGTGGCAACTGAATTCCATGGCTAAAGAACTATAACTGCACTGATCTTTGGCTGTAAACTTGGAAACAACCCCAGAAAAGCTGTGGGAACATTGAAAAAGAGTTCTTTGTGGCTGCACAATGAAATCAAACTTTCATTTAGTGCAGGGACACAGGAGACAATCCAAATAACCTAATGAAAGAGTGGTGTAACCAAAAGCCTCAAAGCAGTGTGCTTTCTACACACCACCTTCTTTTCTCATGTGTGTTTCTTTTGTTGTACGTAGATAGATTTATGACAACCCCTTTTCATTTGACTTGGAATAAAAAAAGGAACTAAAGTATGATAACAACATGTTTTCTTAGAATTGTACAATCTTTCACAGTGCTGGTATCCAGAAGGGAACTAGTTTGATTACATGTCAATACAGGCAGAGCTTATCGGTGTATGAATAGTTTCATTTCTCCAGGTGTTCATTTCTGTTTTGCATTTAACTGGCGACACTGCAGCATTTCAAAATGCTGTTTAACTTTAACCCAGTCCATCTCAGGGAACACGATCTCGGGTCATAATGTGTGGTGAAACTGTTAACGGTACAGTAAGTGTGGCTGTAATAACAGTGACCAGTGATTCAATATTCAATTAGTCATTTAGCAGACACTCTTATCAAGGGCGACATACAATATAGGCCTTGTCTCAAAGACATTACTAAGGTCGTGTTTAAACCATGAACCTTCTGGTCAATTGTAACTCAACTCCCACATTCAATTAGAAAGAGTTGTTTACCTACACTACTTTATTTTGCTAATTGGGGAAAGACTGAAGATATATTATTTGTATTTATTTATCATTCATTCACATTCTTATCTGCTCAATCTTGGACGGAGCCGGTGCCACAGGGCAGCAACAACCCCCAACAGGGTGCCAATCCATGGTCCGGCACACTCACTCACACACTAGTGGCACTATTAGAGACACCAATTTACCTAATATGTATGTCTTTGGAGTATGGGAGGACAGTGGAGTACCCAAAGCAAACCCACAAGGACCTGTGGAGGAAATGCAGGCTCCAGACAGTAGGGATCAAGAACACTGGGAATGAACCCAGGACCTTCTTCCTGGTTGGTGAAATTGCTACTTACTGAGCCACTGTACCACCCTTATTTATATGTATAACATTTCATTTTACTAATATGAATTAATTAATCAGAATTTTCCGATTTTAGACAGTTCTTTTACCCAAGTCAGTATTAGATCACATAGTAGTACAGCACTGTTTTGTAGTGATGTTGTGTACAAGTATGTGTGCAAGTAGCTATGAATACAGTTTACTCTATTATTTATATACATCACTGCACTTTTAACTGCCGACTGTCTTCCATGTTTTTCCTGAAATGGGAATGCGGGTTAGATCTGATAATGGAGAGTAGAGAAAACCTCTGCCACTATTTAAATGACAATGTTCCAGTGTTCTGATTCATGAATGCCTGCTTGCTTTATAGTGTTTCCATAAACGTATCCCTATTTCCACATCCATCTCTTTTAGGCCTGTACTGTATACTAAACAATATGAGTCTTGTCTGAGAAGTAGAGCAAATACAACCCAAATCAGAAAAAGGTTAGGGCAGTATTGGAAATAGAACATCCTTGGAATTTTCAAAAAGACAATTCAAAACCACATGCTACAGTCATTACAAATGCATGGCTGCGAAAAAAGAGGGTGTGGTACTGGACTGGCCTGCCTGCAGTTTGCAATAGCTGAAATGAAATGAAACAACACAGGAAACACTTATTCTTTTATCATCCTCATAGCCAAAGCAGTTTTAATTGTTGTGACAAAGAATGGCAACATTACAAAGTGGAATCATTGGGATAGAGCATGCTACCCACTTCACTGATTGGCTAGACTGAATTACACTGTGTTACAAAGTCCAACAAAGACCCATATTGCTACTAAGTATCATAATTTCTGAAAATCTGCACTAGAACCTATATTAGTTATACCTATATTATAGCTTTTTTAAATTTACTTTCAGACAGTGTGAATTAAAGCTCATATTTCTACTGCATCTCTTTATTTCTGTATTTATCAAAAGCATACATTAGTGCCTTTATTTCAAAGAGTGTAGTCGCCTGACAATGTGGGTAGAAGCATTGGCCGTGATGAAATATTTGTTGCTGTTAATTTTCCCCACAAGCTGAAATAATTTTTGTCAGCAGGTCTTGTGGTATGGAGGTAAACATCAGCTGCTAAAAACAGCAGTCTCTGTGTGGTTCCATGGCCCTACAATGGACTGGTGTCCCATTCAGTAAGCAGATTCACCCACACTTAGTGAATACTCTAATGGTTTTAGACAGTTGAAGAATCTGTCTAAACACAACTCTGAAACTTCAGTTCAAAACCTGGTTTACAGTCATGTTATAGCTTGAACATACGTAACTTGTTTGCCATATACAGATGATTAGGCTGTACCTCACCATATACCTCCATCCAAACATGTAATCTACTGTACATGTTCTATAAAACTAAATAAATTCCTTAAAAAACTCAAATTAAATATTACATTACAATATTACAATATTACAGGAAATTGTGACGATAGGGCGTCCCGGAGATCTCGCAAAACCATTCCTGGTCCCGCTAAATCCCCAGGATCCCTATCAGATTTTAAGACCAGGGCCCATAATGCAGTATCCACAGACAGACCAAAAATACGGGGTCCGAGTCCGGTAGGGTCTTTGAGCCCGGAGTCCAGAGTCCTGTGGTGGGGCCAAGGAGCCTACTCCACAGCTGTCCAGGGGCCGCAAACAGCCTGGGCGCTGAGAGTCCGCTGGGGTCCGTTGCTTTGAGGTCCAGGGCGACAGGGTCCCAGGAGTTCGCGAACGAGCTGGTGCGAAGCCGGTCCCAAGGGGAAGATGGGGGTCGCGGTACCGCCATAATGGCTCCGCGCCAGAAGGTCCAGAGCGGCTTTGTGCCGGGGTCAGCAACAGCGCCTATGGGAGCCGGGGTACTGTGAACGAGCCCGTAAAAAGGAAAAGAAAAAGAAACTAAAAACAGCCTGAACTGAAAATAAGTAAAAGGACAAAAAGTGGGGAAAATTAAAAGGCCGCTTTAGAGCCACACATCTGAATACGGCCGTGCTGGCCGAAGATCCGAGGGGTTGCCCATCACGGCCAGATACCTGGGTCGGTGCCGATTGTGACCTTAAAGCGGCTTCTAGCGACAAGGGTACGGAGGCGACCCCTCTGGCTGTGGACCCAAACACGGGCCATGCAAGCCGCAGGTCCAGGCAACAGCCCCTTCCAACCTCGTGTCCTGGGCGCCATCAGCTGCCAGGGAAGGCGAGCGGGGGAGTCCTAAGCGCACTATAAAAATGAATCCTGCCATTTTGCAACCAACTAGATTGTTATGCTTTAGCTTTGTGCTTCTTTATGAAATCGTTGGTAGTTTGCTGACCTGGAGAAAACAACGTCTAAAAGAATGAAACAAAATGTTTGGTTTAAGTCTCCCAGTCAGATAGATAGATTGTCTGCTTTCTGCTAAAGTAAAAATCTGAAACAGTCCCAAGCAAACAATTACTGAAATCAACAAATAATACCTACAAATCATTTTTAATTGTCATTTTTAAAAATGATTAAAATTTTTTAAATGACACATTAGTTTGGTGACATAGCAGCTGGAAAATGCTGAATTAATCACTGGGTTGTCAAGTGGAGCCTTACCTTAATTTAACCTCCTCCTTTATTCATTGTCGCTCAGTCAGTTCTGAAATTATGGCCTAAAAACTGTACAATACCAGAATAAAGTAATTAGAACTAAACCATCAGCAGGCTGACACACCCAGGCCTCTGCCTCTCTCTTGAGGTCGTGACATTTCTTGGTCCCGTCCTGGTCCCGCCCCGAGAGGTCCCCATCAGCCAAGGCCATGCAGCCTGCCTTCTGACCCTCAGATTGGGGCAGCATAAGGAACAGATCTCGTTCCTAGTGACCCACTCCCCGCACATGCAGGTTGTCCTGGGTCACCCTTGGCTGCGGGCTCACAACCATTCCATCAACTGGGCTTCTGGCTCCATTAGTGAATGGTCTCTCACGTGCCACTCGACGTGTCTGTCCGCAAGGGGGAAACCTCCCCTGAGTTAGGAGACCTATCTGCTACATACTCCAGCCCTTGACTTCCTCGTGCGCTTGTCGCACGCCCGAGCTTGGGCTCACCCTCTGGCGTTCCGGAGCTCCTCCGTGACACTCGATTTGGGAAGTGTCCCAAATCGGCGCCCTTTCGTGCTCACCACACGTCTGCCCGTATTGAAGCACATTATGCAGCCGCCGATTCGTGCTCATGCCAGCTGTGGGTGCAATTTTCCTTTTTTTGTGTTTCTGTAATTTGGAGAGCCTTTTGCTCTGCCTCTTTTATTTCCCAATTATTATTATTATCCATCATGGGGTCCCTCCTTTCCAGCAACCTTGGGTGCTAATGCATTTCATGACATAAAGAGTGAGAAAAGACTAATATATGCTAAAGCTTCCAAACATTGGAACAAAGATCATAGAAAAAGAGTATTATGGAGTGACAGATTTAAGTTTAAAATGTATGGGTCCAATCTTCGACAATATGTAAAAGATATACAGTATGTTGTATCATTACCAACACTGATGGTGACCTAAACCTTTTGCATAGTACTGTACACTCTGTATAATCGTTCATTAATAAAATTAAATGAAGAAAATGATTGGTTGGTTGTTAAAAAATACGATTATTAGCATTATTTGCGATAAGCAAATTTTACTATAAAATTTTTTATAATTTGTTGAAATTAGCATATTATTCTGAAAAATTGTTTGGTTAACTTTCCATATGATCCAGATCTAGTGATCTGGGTCTAAGATCAGGTATGGACTATTGCAGAGCTTAGGCTGGTGTAGTTTTAAAGGTAATGAAACCGTCAGACATAGAATTTGTTCTTCTGGCCGATGTTCTTATCCAGAACAGCTTACAATTGATGGTACAGGATATAACAGTGGCAACAAATCAGATTTTTATATATCACTAAAAATTGTTTGCCGTCTGGCTAGTAGTCCAGTACCAGTTTTGAATGGCAGAAAACAACATCACCGAATGCAAAGTTAACAGCCATTTCATACAAATAGAAGCAAAACCGCTTTAACAGGTGTGATTTGCAAAATTAATTGATGGAGGGTAATAAAGGAACACAAGTTTGAATACTCAAGGAAGGAGTGCAAAGACTTATTTTGTCACCACAATCACATTACCACTGCTCAGCGATCATGCTGCTCAATGAGTAGATCAGAGTAGCATGATGCTTCTAGTAAAATGTGATGGCAGTGAAATACTTGGTGCTTCTAGTGTTATTAGCTGAGTCATTGTACAGCCACACATCTAAACACTGTGGCTAAAACGCCTGTGATCTTAACAATCGCACTACAAAAAATACATCCTTTGGAAAGATGACATTTCATGTTTATCTTGTAAAAAAACACTAATAGGAAAACTAAAATGAAAAACTAATAGGAATATAGTTTTGCTTTAATTGTTAGATATTCTTTTCTAGACAGGCATTACTTATCCATGTATTTCTGTAAAAACTGATCTCTCAACTACTTAAGAAAAATTTTACATGTCTTCAGAATGTTGGAGGACGATGTGTGTTAATTGGTGTTTTCAAAAGTGTGTGAGTCCGAGTGTGACTTTGTGAGTGTTTGTACCATACTATGGATGTGCACACTATTTAGGGTTGTTCCTGTCTTGTGCCCTGTCTTGCCAGTTAGGTACTGGCTCTCCTACAACCCTGACTTGGATAAAAGGATAAGACAGAATGAATGTGGAATTTTATATACGCATATTTAAGCGATCGTATAGAAATTAGCTAATGAATAATTTCCAGTATATTTCCTACATTTAATATTTTATTTACTAGGATCATTTTTACAGAGAGCAAGAAACGCCTTGTACCATGCAAATGGTGTGCACACAGATAAAACAGCTGGACGCAAAAGATCACACGTACAATCTGAACTCTTTATTTCACTGCCTCAGGGATATAGATATGTGTGTGGTCTTTTTCTTCAAAGCGTGTGGATTAAACTCAGCCTATGCAGCACTAATATTAATCATTAATTTGTGAACCATTTTATCCTGTGTGTGTCATATTGGGGCTAGGACTTATGTACTAATAGCAATAAATAATATAGTAAAAGGTATTATATTATATTAGATACGATTATAAATGTAACATTGTGTGTTTCTTTATCATTTATCTTTATCACATAAGGCCACAGATAGTCCCCAGAGCTGTGTGCCACCGATACTGCTTAGTTTCAGAGGTGCCGTCGGCTACTACCAATGTACAGATTTGCTGGGGTTATTATAGATGCATTCATGTCCTAAGGTTTAACATCTAATATCTTACTTCTTTCTTCTCTCATATTCTGTTAAACCTTAAGGCCATTTCTTGTTCCGTAAAACACTGTATCAGGTAGCTAACAGACCCTTGTTATATGTTCATTCTAGGAGAATCTTCACTGTTTCTTCAATTAGGGAATTTCCTTGAAACATCAGAAGAGCGGACTTAGTCATATCAGTTCAGGTTGTACTGTCATAGATGTTACCTACTGTATAGGTGTTGAAGGGTAACCTAAGAGGTACCAGGTGCTAGTCTGTAAGGTGAAAAATAAGCTGTAGTAATTAGTTATATTGCTACACAGCAACCAAGCCAGGCTTATGTGGTCCTGTTTCCATCAGTTACATGCATTCAGATGAGAGTTGACCTAATAACACTCTAGATGCAAAATACTTAGTGATCACTTCATTAAAACCCCAAATCAGAAAAAGTTGGCACGGTATGGAAAATGCATACTGACTTTTATATCATTGCAGACAGTAAAAACCCAGTCTATTTAAAGTGATCAGATTCATTTGACAGTATTTGTTAAATACTATTCATGCCTGCGTTTTAGGCCAACATATTGATTTTGAACAGGTGATGGCAGCAAGTTTATAGATTAACAAGATTATACTCGTGATTTGGTACAAAAGCAGTGTCCTAAAATGTCAGGTATATATTGCTCTAAGATACCACTTTTCTGCATTAATGCTGCCCTCGCTGAAGTTGTGCAGGTATGAAAGGATCAGGCACAACGTGATGGTGGAGTTTTTTTTTCAAGCACTTCAGTATCACTGCTGGGCTGAAAATAGGAAAAGAGACCACCAACCAAAAATATCCATCCACCAGTATCCTGTGGGCAGCGTCCTGTGAGCACTGATGTAGATTTGGAGGATGCCTGACACAGTTTTCCATCTACAAGGTGAATCAATATGGTATATGTTTATAATAGAACCATATACATACACTGCTCACAAATATTAGGGAATATTTAAAAATGAATACGAAGCACTAAAAAAAAGCATTAGATTTTTTCTTATTAAACAAGAAATCAGAAAAGCAAATGACAAGTCAAAGATAGTTGTTCTGCAATGCAAATGAAATGCAAAACAACCTTTTATTTAATTCATGAAAATACACTATATAAAAGGTTAAAAAAGCTGGATTAGCTAAACATTTCCTGATCTAAAAAGTGCACATCCTGCAATTTTCCAACCCTTGCAATGCCTGCTTGAAGCTGGTCAAACACAGGCGACAGTGGTAACGGCACTTGAAACATCCCAAGACGTAATTAGCAGACTGTGGAATCACTTTCAATAGAGTGGAACAGTATGAAGAAACCTAGGGCAGGGTTCCCCATCTGCTACAACAGCAAGGGATGGCCGCTTATTGATCTAATTAAGGAGCAGGTGCAGCAATGCAACAGTGTTTCTCTTCCACTGGATGACAGACATGAACCCAGTCCATATAAAATTGACTTAATTGTGTTGAACTGCATACCTGTCTACCAATGGTATGCATTCTGTTATCTGTTGATCAGCATCGTCGTTGGACCCATGATGAATGGTAAACTGTTATCTTCTCTTATGAGTCAGAGTTCAGTTTGCAACCTGACAATAATCATGTCCTGATCTTGGGTAAACAAGGAACATGCGAGAAAAAGACTCCTTTGGTGGTGATAGGAATCATGTTTTGGGCTGGCATCAGCATTGCTGGTCGTACCAAGCTCCACGTACTGAGATACTGAGATGTGGTCCTGCACCCTATGCTGGAGCAGTTGGAAACAAGTTTTTTTCATGGACAGTAATGCAAGGACCCATTTATGCACATCTCATCAACAAAGCAGGACTCAAACACATAGACAGGCGTTCACATTCTCCAAATCTGAATCCCATTGAACATGCTTGGGATGTACTGGGAAGATGTCTGGCAAACTGTTCAATACCATCCCACAACACTTCTTGAGCTGGAAGTTGCCCTATAGCAAGAGTGGCAGAGGATCCCACAAGAACTGCTGGACAATCTGATCCTGTCCATAACACCCCCCTTTCCCCATCACTGTCAATTTATTTTGATAGTCTTTGACACTCTATGAACAGTCAATGTGTGATAATCTCGTCCAGTTTGAAATACTTCTGTTCAACCCCATGAATATGTCACTTGCTACTCAACCATGATAATTGTTGAGCTAGCATCTCATTTGGGTAATTAAAAAACTTTCTTTGACTTTCGCTTTGCTGATGAACTTGGTAAATGACATATAATCAAATGACTTTTTTCATGTTATGATCGCTTCATGTTAATTTTGAAATGTCTTTATTTAAGACATCTAAGACATTAAGCCATGGACTTTCTCTGAATGGACATTGTCATGCTTACCTGTATAATATATAACATTTCCATACATTGCAAGCAATCCTAACTGAATAAAGAAATGATTTTGTATTTGATCACTTGTACAGTTTCCAGAAAGGTATTATTACAAAATGGTTATGTCTAGACTATGGATAATCCAAAGTGATTTTTAATAACAGACATGAAAAGCGTAATCAGTTTGTATTAACAGTTCAGTGCTTTTCTGTACTGCAGACTTTTTCTGAGGATCCCAATTCAAAATGTTTTAAAAAATTGGTTTCTTACAACATAAGAAAAGCAAGTTCTATAGGGTTATTCATTCAATTAACACTATTACTATATACAGTACAGTGCAGCAAGCTACATGTATTAAACTTGATCTGAGCAATGCAACATGCATCCCTTTGAACTGTATAGGCTTCGTTCTCTCTTTCTCGTTGAGTAATCTGGAGGTCAGTCCCAGCTGAGGCAAGATTTCATCTTTATTCATGGTTTTCATCCCTCTCAGCCATCTGCCACTGGGGGAGGTAGGGTGACAGAAGGGGATTATGGGACATCAGAGAGACTAGGAAGGAATCAGTGACACAGGAGAATAATGAGTAGTGGTGAGTTTAGAGCCAAGACTGGAATGAGATATAACAAATAAAATGCAAAAAAGGTAAACATTTGTGTAGCTTTTCCCCAGCAGCAAGACTTTATTTACAGTTAGGCTTAAATTTGTGTATATGTCTGTCTACATTAATACACCATTTCCACCTTTATCTTTTTAAACGCTTGGTGATATGGAAGTATGGAAAAGTAGGGAAAATGATAATGTCACATGATCCTAGTTCAAATCCAAAATGTATCATCTGATGAGCACAACATGCTTTACCATTTGGCTGTACTTGTTTGTCCCCCAGTCTGTCTTTTGCGTCCTTTTCCTACCCAGAAAATTCACCCCAGGTCGTGTAACATTTGTTATACAAATTTGTCATCCTGGTTAGAATAACATATGTAGGTTGGAGCACAACCAATGACTACTTGTTGGCAAAACTGCCAATTTTTGTCTGTGTCAATGTGTGTCTAAAACATTATGTAATGGGAAAAGCTTTTCCCTATCTGCTTCTAAGAATAAACAAAATCTGGGACCCCAGGTAGACAGATACTTAAATTCTGATATGAAAACACAATGATGCATATTATCATGTCCCAGTGGGATAGTTGTGTAATACCGACATGCTCACAGCTGCTTATCCTGGCAAATGCACTGACAATGTTAAGCGATATTTATAGACACACATGCACACACATACATAAAACTCTTTTCAACCATCCTATACAGCTTCATTTAGGCATAAGATTCTGGACGTGGTGGTGGTGAGATTACGTAAAAGAGGGTGAAACATGAAGAGAGTGCGAAGGGGAGGCATGCAGGAAGTAAAAGGAGAGTGATAGGAGCATCTGTTTCTGTGTTGGAAGAATAGGGAAACCCCATCAGGGGGGAAAAGAGCTCATGCATATGCTTTGTGGTACCGAATTGTTTTAAACCGCTGGAAGATTTTCCCTCTACGTTACTGAGAAACAGCACTGATCCTGTCCAAACTCTCAAGGAACCTCCCCGAGCGTCTGCTTAATCTACGGAGAGAATACGCAAATCGAAAGTCTGTTTCTACTTAGCTGTGACATGTTCATAATAATAAAGCTTCAAGCTTTTTAATTTTCAGATTTGTTTTTCTTGTGGACATGTTGGTGAGAGCTTAGCATAGATACAGGACTTATTTCCTTCAATGTAACGTCCAGCTTTAGAATAAAGGGTTTGGTTTTTGGTCAAGAATAAATCGAAAAACAATCAGAAATCAGAAAAAGTTGGAGGATTGTGGAAACACATTGCTCCTTACTTGTACTTTGACTTTTATTTCACTGCAGACAGTATGAACCCAGGATATTTAACAATATTTAACATTTTGTCTGATAAACTTCTTTTTTAACTAATCATCCAATCCTGCTATTGACCTACTAATGAGGTAAAAAGCAGTGTCAACCAAAAGGCTCAGTCTTTGAGGTACAAAGATGACCAGAGGATCTCCAGTGGTCAAAAAAACTATTGAACTATTTAAAAACCATGTTCACCAAATAAAGTTTTCAAGGGATTTCAGTCCTGGCTTCTGGACTTCTGTCAAGGATGGTCTGGAAGGTCATTTTCTTATTTGGTCTGAAACACAGACTTTCCAAACAAGACCTGGAAAACTAATGTTTGGCCACAATACACATTTCAGTTGTGTGATGGTCCATCCTAGATGCCGCTGAGCCCAGAGAAATGTCAAATTACACGGCAATCAAAACGGTAATGACACCGTACAGCACTGCCTGACAAACGATGTTACAGTATGCAGTACAATACTGAAGTGTAATGACCATATTTCAGTAAATATTTCTTACAGATTCCTATATCAATTGGCTATTGATGTACTGGCAGCGTATTCGTATTGTTTTGTTGCATTTCTTCTTCTTTTGACCAGTTAATCACACAAGTCAATCAATGCTATAGAGCCAGGAGCTTAAGAACAGACTTCTGTCATTCCCTTAAAGTAACATGGTTCACTTCTAACACGGTTGGTGTATTTAGAGACTTTTTTTGTGCAAGTTGCTTGTGTTTGTGTGGATGACTTTCACTTATTACTTGTAACAAGCTGTAAATGGTGTTCATATGTTTCCAATTGTAAGTCCTATTTTAAGTAGTACTCATTTGTTCCTCCCACTACTACCTGGATATTCTAACCTATAGCTATATAAACTGGTTCACAATCACTTGTGTTTCATTTGGCTGATCTTCCTAAAATAATGTCTATCAATGCATTTTTGGCTATCAGTCGTTTCATTTCTCAATCAATTGTTTTCAGTGGTGTCTCTGATCTCAAAATCTTACGTTGGACCTTGGCTGTTAAAGTGAATAGCTGTTAATCATATGTACGTCAAACAGCACATACCAGTAAATGAAAATATAGTAGTATGGTAGAAGTATGAATCTTTTCCATATGATCCAGAAAATGGTCTCACGTGACCTGGCATGCCCAAACTATTACGAGACTGTATGAGAAATGAAGTCAATGCTTTAATTTGTGCAAGGCTAATGTGGTTAAAGCATGCCATTTAGAGCTAAAAGCTTAAATGTGCAAAAAAACAACTGTGAATAATAGCTTTAGTGCCCTCTCTGCCTCCCCGACTCCGATTTGTAATCTCTGGGGGTTGAGACATGTTGATGAGACTATCTTACTCCTGCATCGCGGCCTCCACAGTTCCTGAGGGTGTTTTGGCACAAGAACCTGCTTAGATTTTCCGGTGTTTACTGTTACATTTCCCACGCTTCTGATGGCACTTATACCCAAGAGATAAAATGCTTTCACCAAGTAAAGTGGGAGAAGAGCTTATGAATTGTCTATCTGCTGCAATTAAATCTGGATCGACTAGAGAAACCTGAATATGTACCATGAGAAAGAACAGGAGCAGACACAATGGGTGGTTTCACTTCAGTATCAATATATCGATGTGTTTTAAGAGTACAAACCCAAATCAGAAAAGGTTGGGACAGTATGGAACAAAAACACAGCGCTTTTTATAATTAATGTGACTTTTATTTTATTTCAGACAGTATAAGGAAAAGAGTCTTTGATGAGCAAATATGGCCACAGTATGTGTGAGAAAATTATTGAAATGTTTAAAAACATTAAATGTACAAAGATGTGTCTCAAAGAATGATTGGAATGGATTTACATATTTCTGCCTTTACAATGCATACTATCATTAAACAATTTAAGTAATCTGGAGGAAGTTCAGTGCGTAGAGGCCAAGGATGCAAGCTTAAGCTGAACGCCTGTGATTTTCGATCAATCAGACGGCACTGTCTCAAGAACCATCAGTCAACATTAGCTAATAGAACCACTTTATCAAGCACTACACTACTGGGTTACATTCACAAAAGCCACTTAAAACTTTATTGTGCAGAAATAAGCTTCATGTTAACCCTGTGCAGAAGTAGAATCGACTTTTATGGGCTCGGAGGCATCCACGATGGACTATCACACAGTGGAAATGTGTACTGTGGTAAGATAAGTCAGGTCTTCAAAAAAAAAGTCTAAAATCCAGGATATGCCATTTTATGGGGCCATTTACACTTCTGTGATGGCACTGAAACATTAAAGTAACGCATGCCCCCTTCATGAAGCCAACTTCCATGCATTCAACATGACAATGAAAAACCACATGCTGCACACATTACAAAGGCATGTATGTGAAAGAAGATTGTATGACTACTGGACATGCCAAAACTGGACAAGTACAAAATAAAAGAGAAACATTAAATTGCTTGCTATTCTCTGTGCCAAAATGTCTTTTGAGTTGTAGTGAAAAGGAATGGCAACATTTATGAAGTGGAAATGCTTTACCGTACCAACTTTTTGGGAATGTGTTTAGTGAAATGATCAAATATTTCACTGCTATATTGTAACCTCAAACTACTTCTGACAAACACTGTAATGCAAAAATCTGCTTTGTAAGGCCAGCTAATGGACACTTATTGAAGCTCGTGCTTCTCTGATCCCTATACACAACTAAATTCTAACATTTAGTTGTTAATGTATTATATTTTTTCCCTTTCATCTATACTTATATGCACTTTACATTTCAAACTAAAACTACTTGGTAGCTTGATATAAACTCTATACCTTTTGTAACATACTGTACAAAGGCAGGGCAGGAAATTGTTACCATTGCATAGAGGGAAATAATTAGTTGTGTACCTAGAAGATGGCAGAAGGGGTTGTCAATATTAAAGCATATTAAGCACGAAATTCAGGGCTTCCTTGGTTCCTTTATTTTATTTTGAAAGAAACTGTTGTATAACAGCAATAAACCACACAAAGGCATGTGCTATCATGTCCGTGATTATTTACAGTGCTTGCCTTTGGACTGTGATGTTATTCTTGATAACACAAATCTTCTTGTGTCCTGGTGCTTCCCAGTGACTTTAGGCAACACTTCTAACTGCACCTCAACTGGAAGGATATAAGAATCCCTATGCTACGGGCTAGCCAGTACAATTAAATGTTTAGTCAGTTATTTGCATCTGTAGCTCAATGGTTTTTCTCTTGTATTATATATTATGGTATCCCTTTTCTGGACCAAACTGACTGGGTAGATATACTGAACCAGTTAGAATGACCAGTAAAAGTATAAATGGTGGTGTTAGGTAAGCTAAAAGCAAATACTACAATACAGAGTAACATTTAGAAGTCACATTCTCCAAATCTGAATCCCATTGAACATGCTTGGGATGTACATGGTATATATATATATAAATAATAATATATATAATAATAATATATAATGTGTGTA